>JBBYHM010366878.1:6180-19021 GCA_038381775.1 Adansonia rubrostipa | reverse complement strand
ACAACATTTTAGATTTAAACAATTTCAAAACTAGTTGGGAATCAACTAGTGATTAGAATGAGAGTTATGTCTATAATAATTAAAATTTGACGTGAAATCTATTTTTAAATAAATAAATTTAGATATAAATCAACTATAGATGAGAACATGGACTTGGTTCAGTCCAATTTATTAAAAAAATTGTATCTTATAACTTTTAAGATTCGAAATTCAATATATATAATCTCTTTTTAATTTTTAGATTGCGATTTCTTTAATTAAAAAAAAAATATTATGAATCCTGGGTCGCGCTCTCCCTTCTTAGCCCAATTGAAACATTGGGAAACAAAACTTTAAGGATTGGGCTACTGAACTCTGGGCCTTTTTAGCCGAGTGGGTCTAGTAGCTAAAACGTACTGCCCAAAAACATTTCAAATTAAGAATTAGTGAATAATCTTCCTATAGTTTAGTATTAGTATATAATTATTAATAATAATACCAAATAAAGTAATTTTTAAATTTTAAAAATTAATGACTTAATTAAACATGATGATTTCAAATTAAGTATGTTAAGATCATCTTAATAATAAAATTATCTCAATGATTAAATTATGATGATTATTAAAAATAATAATAATAACTATGGCAACTTTGAACCCATAAATGGAGGCTAAAAATAAAAACAAGCCCTCGAGACTTTAGACCATTGCCAGTGGGCTTTGGATTGAGAAAATAAGTGTTTTGGCCCAAAAAAAAGTTGATAAAATTAATGAAATTTTCGGATCATAAAGATAGGAGATTGGATTTACAAAATGGCATTAATTGCGGCCGTCCGATCAAATAGATCTATGGGCTAAAGCCCAAAGAACGCATTAAACCAAATGGTCCTTGACCTAGATAATAATTCTCCAACCACCCACCGAATAAAAATAATTGTGCAAGTGGGACCAACTCACACAGCAAATCTCTGTCTAGCCAAATCGCACCGTACCTTAGCCAACCCAATCCTTGATTTCTCAAGATCAAATTCCATCCACATATTTTGTTGATGGTGATGACCAATCACATAAGCCTCCACCGCTAAAAGATCAGCGTTCCCAAAACTCAAGCACCACACCGAATCATTCCCCCTCATTTCACCCGGAACCCGATACAGAACCCGATCACCCGTTACCACCATTTCGGCCCCGGTAAAAACCAAACTCACCGAGGGTAAATTTGATAGATTACTGTGACCCAATGGGATCCGGTAACACAAATCCATTGCCCCTTGGAACACAAAATTCGGATCCTCTAAAGCCCTTATAACCCCAATGGTTTGGTTTAAAAACGCCGTTCTTAAAACATTATAAACCGGTCCGAGTAAGAAAGTGAATTGGGTACCCGAGTCAACTATTGTTTGACCTGCCCCTGTATGATCTGGAACTAGAACGGATTTTGGAAGTGGTAACAACTTATCCGAAACTTTGATCCCTTCAAGCTGAACCGTATAGGCGACCCGATCAAAATACGGCAACGGTTGGGAGATTCGGATTAACGGCGTGTAGTTTAACGGCATAAGCCACGTGTAATTGGAGTCACCGAGCAAAAGGAGACCCGAGGAATCGGAACCCGAGATGCAATACGAGAACTTTGGGAAGCCCATTTGGGAAACAAAAGAAAGTGACCCACGGTTCATGCCCATTAACCCGGTAGTTTTGGAGTCTCCGTCAGCGTTGGCGCTGAAAACAGAACCCATGCACCCGAAAACAAGGCCCGAAATATTGTCGGATGAACCGAGATAGAAAATATCGGACGCTAGATTCCCTTCGGAAGATGAAGCATCAGCGTAGGAAAGAGTTGCGTGGCAAAGGTTGTCGGAGTCGCATGAAACTGGGATTGGGAAGTCTTGGGTTTTGTTTATACATGTTGAGGAAGAACAAGGGATTGGTTGGTACGATGTTGATTGAGTCGGGTCGAATTTCGTCGAGTCAGGTGGATTGTTTCGGGTTGTTCGGTTGCAGCGGAGCCAAGAGAGCTCGCTTCCCGTGTCAAGAACCATGGAAACATTTTGCGGTGGACTGCCTACTGCAAAAGAGACAATGAGGCTAACGTTGTTTTGAAACTGAAGCTTCTTTGGAGAACTTACGGTTTGGGTTTTAAGGGGAAAAATGAGAGTTTTTGGTGAAGAAGAGAAAGAGAAACGAATTTGAACAAGAAAAAACAATAAAACTTGAAGGCATACTGAAAATAAAGAGAGGATCTTGAGAGATGGGTTTGAGTTAGAATTGAAGATTATGTAAGATTTCATGACCTTTTTTTGTTAGTTTCCTTTGTCCGGCAGTTTTTTTTTCCTCAAACTGTCAAAAAATGGAACAGTTACCTAAAGGTTGGAAGTTGGAGGTTTGGATAGAATTGAAGAAATAAAGTTCTGTTTTTTTTTTTTTTTTTTCAAAAAGGAATCTGGTGAATGAACTGAAATATATTTGGAACTCTGGCCTGAGTTAAAAGAAAGCTTCTTTTTTCTCTGTCAGAGTCAGACTTAGTTGCTTCAAAAAGATCTTGAGGCTGAGATCTATAGTACTGTAAAAATAGAGATAACACGGTGGAGGGAATGAAACGGTGCCGTTTGGATTGTTTTTGGACCAGACAGACAGTACATAACGTTCCTGTTTTTGTTTATTGATGTGGCAACCCAGAAACAAGGCCCGGCCATCACCTCCCAATCTTAGTTCTTTTGTTTTTTGTTTTTCCATTATTTGTCTATTTACTTGTTCAGTTGTTATCATTCGGTCATTTGATTCTTTCAAGTCTTAATTTATAAGGCACATTAATTTCGCTTTTTTCAGAACCGCTATTGCTCAAAATTAGAAAGCCAATTTCGTTGAACGTGTAAGATTTGACAAAATTCATTAAATTACTGAGAGGGACATGCACCCAAAACCGAACTTTCCTGACTATCAGAACGAGAAACATGAATTCTGTTAGATTTAGAAAAAAAAAAAAAGATCGAACTTTAAATTTAATTTTTAAAGTTTAATTTTGATCTGATTTAATTTATTTTATTATTAGTATATATATTTATTTTATATTTTATTTTATTTATTATATAATTTTTGTTATATAAAAAATATATATAATATTACAGTGTAAACTTTAAAAATTAAGTTAAATTATTTATATTTATAAACTTAATAAAAAATTATTAAATTAATAATTTTTTTTTAATATTTTAAAAAATAAATTATAAAAAATATAATATAAGTAGACTTAAATGGGTTTAGACTATCTTTTTATAAATACGAACAGATTTGTACAAAATTCAAAACACATATTTTAGACTTAACCGACATTAAACAAACGTATTTAATATTAATAATATACTCAAACTCGACCTGAATTACATCCGACTCGACCCATTACCAGCTTTATTTTGAAGAATTGATTTTCAATAAATTTAAAATCTAAATTCCAGTGCTACGACTTCCTTTTTAAGTCCTTATTCCCTCTAATTAACTATCAAAATGAAAAAGCAGCTGCTGAGAAACTTCGAAGTCATATTTTCGATCAGTCTTTGATATAATATGATGTCATGCATAATGTGAGCCTGCCATCAGTTTATGTTTAAACAAATACAATATGCTGAAACGCAATTGACAGGATTATTTCTTGATATGTCAACTTCTTGAAACTAGAATTCTATGGCACATGGAAACTCCATTGGCAAAGACCTGGCCAGGACTCAGTTAACAAATACCAGGGCTATTAAGAGGAAGTTGGAACTTGGAAGACCTGGCAAGGACCCTAATATTGAAGCTGCTACTTATGAGCTGATACATGAATGATTAATTAAAGATACCCAGGGACACTTTGATACCGTGTAATAACTTCCTTTAGGATTTGTAGACCATTTATAAAGGTATTTGATGGGCTTGGCATCCGAAATCTCGAGCCATGGATTGGAAAAGCTAAGAAGAATGGCTTAAATAAATGAAGATCAAAAGTTGGTATTTTTCCCATTTTGACTTTTCTTACAAATATTCGAATCCAAGAAAGAATTTATTTGGCTATTCAACAAACAAGGAAGATCAACAAGTCTATATCCTTAATTGCCAGTTGTGAGTATGTATTAAATTATGTCAAGTCTTTGTCACGCGATTGGAAGTTTCTTCATTTCTTTTTCCTTGCAAAGTTAATTAGTCCATGCTGCCAAGCATAGGAATCATATGCAACAATTTAAAATAGAGGATTTACTTGTAGACACCCACAGTTACATATATTTATATATATATAGAGAAAATTTACGACCTCAAAACCTTAAGTAGTAAGATGGGATGTTTGGACTCGTACAACGGAAATTAGAATTAAAATCACAGAACAAATAAAAGATGCAAAGGCATTCATTTGTCAATTTGATTCAGTTTGCCGCTGCTATTGCAACCTGCAGGAACCCCTGACAATTCTAGATATCATTACATGAACATAACAAGTATAAAACACTAAACACACAACATGATATGAATACGTGTTTCCGAATCTATTAAATATGAATTATTCACGTATCAAAAGCTATACAAATACCAAATACTTTAAACAGATTATGATACAACAAGATACACAAAATCCAAGTGATGGTCGCAATCAATGAGTTACCTCCTTTCTACCAGGTAAGAAATCCAGAAAACCAGAATCAAGAGCTGTTATTTTGGCTGAGGAGCAAATTTATCATGTATCAAAGTTCTTTTTAAGTAACAAGATGCTTGTTCACAACAAAAAGAGAGGAATAGGGTAACAATGTAGTTGGGATGCTTGAATAATGCATAAATGCTCTAATTCTTGATCATGTGTAAATATGAAAACCAACATCCTTAAGATATCTATCATCTCTGCAATGAGAAAAATCCCAAATTAGCACTTTCAGTCCCAAAAACCTATACACTACCATCTACAAGTCATGCAGAGACATAGCAAAAGGTTAAATATTAGATATTAACATCCACATTGCGAGTGTGATACTACTCGACACAGAAATCCAAATCGACATTTACATCACAGGCCACATTTCCATAACAAACCTTGGTAACAATTATCAGAGCATTGAGGACACTAGCTGTTAGCATGCAATTCTGTACTTTATTTAAAACAAAGTAAAAAACAAGTTGAAATGGATTAGATTCTGAGTACGTGATCTGTTGTCAACCATTTCAACCTAACGTGACAAAGATTTAGTAATCAAAATCCATTCACACCACACATGATGTTCAAGAACTGTTCATCAAAAGGATTCTTCATATAGGTGCTAGATTGTTAAACTATCATCAGATATATTCGAAAATTTTACCCCATCACAATTTTTCTAGACAGAAGAACCCAGTCCATGAACAAAAGAGAGACAGAGCAATGTCAATAAAAATGTAATCATAAAGGCACTTCAACTGGCCAACTAATTCGAGAATACCCTGAAAATCAAAGAAACATTAAACTCGCAACATGCAAATCATATAAAAGGAATGACGATGTAAATGATGTATTAACATTGGAATAACTGTAATTTAAAAGTACCGGAAATGCAATGGTAAAGCGTATATGCTCCACAAACGTTCTACCATGTACTATTTCGTATTTTGTACATCCACTGTCGAAATTTTGTACAAAGATGAAGTTTTTGATTGCAGCTTTTGGTTGCCTTTTTCCAAGATAACCACAGCAAGATAAGATATCATGCACCATATAACTGCTGATTCTTAGCCTTACAAACTCTTCAAATCCACTAAAGAAATCATCATGTAAGGCAGAGTGTTCTTCAAGATAACAATTATTTCAATAAATTAAAGCCTACATGTCGATCGAAGGAAATAGGAAATAAAGGAAAACAAAGGACAGTCAGGCACTTCACCATTATATCGGTGTGACGGATAATGTTTTAATAAGGTAAAGGTATTATCCAAGCTGTCCAACCAACACATCCATTGGATTTGTACATATGTCTCTATCCACCCCTACATTAATGATAATGGCCTAATAGGAGCAATATGACACTTATGCCTAATAATGAATAATTGAATGGGAAGTTAAAATTTATAGAATCCATCACATGGTTAAGTAATTCAAACGAAAAGCCAAACCAGGTAGAGTAGACGAGTTGTTTCAACTAGAGTAGCTGGCTTCGAGTCTAAGTAAATTCAAAAGAAACAACATAAACAACTAAATAATTTGTATGAAGAACTGCAAGTGCAAATAAACAACAAAATTCCTGATAATAAATTACATGTAAGAAAGAAGCAAGCGCAAAAATCATGATGACAAAACTTACTAATTGACCATTTTTAGTCCTAACATGAAACCACAAAACTTTCTCCACCCCCTTCTTCCACTTCCGCCTCATTGCCGCACAAATTGACTCATCAAAGACTCTTTCTCTTTCAACATAAACTAAACTCAAGTAATTCTTCACTCCTTCACCAAAGTGTTTGCTATTTACATCAAAGTAAAATCATACAATCTGCAGAAATTCCCTTCGTGAAGGAAAGCTGCAACGTTATGGTATCAAATTAAAAGGAAAGAAGGTTAACATGGAAATGAACCCAAAAAAATACATTTACCCATCATTCAATCCTCAAAATCCCAGTCACTATCCCTTCTAGATGACCTACCAAACACTGACCTTGATCTACTTCTCCTGGTAAGCCCAGAACCTGAACCTGAACGAGTAGAACCCCTAAACCTCCCAAACAACGAAACAAAACTCCAAAAAACCCGACCTAATCCTCTACGTTCTTGTGACCTTCTCCCAGTAGGCGCCCATGAAATCCTTCTAGGAGCACCTGCATTATTAAACCCACCATCCATCTCCGTAAAAACTACCGGAAACTCCCTCTCCACCGCTCTTCTTCCTCCAGTAAACCTCCCCACCGCAAACCCACCTCCCGGTAACCTCCATATGGTTAATCCCACAGCCTCTTCGTCTCTAATAGCATCGTTTTCCCCCAAGTTGTTTCCGTTATTTTCCGTTGGCAATTCATGGCGGCAAACGGGACAAGAGTTTCGAATCGAAAGCCAAGGTAAAATACAATCCGAATGGTAAATATGCTTACAAGGCATTTCCCGAGCTTCTGAATCGAGCTCGAAAGGCTCTTTACAAACTGCACAGTGAGATTCTATGCTTACGTGGCTTCCAACGATCTTAATCACCGGCATTGATTCAATCGCGGCTTTCGAAGCAGGCGGTTGCTCAAAACGGCTAACTCCGTTTACTTCTAATTGAGATAACTGATCAAGAAGCCGATCAAATCCTGAACCCATTAAAAACTCCGACATGCTAGCAGGTAAGGGACGGAGACCCGACCCGGACCCATCATCGTAATAAAGCTCGAAATTGCCGTTCCCTCTTTCGGGAACTACACCATCTATTTCGGAGGCGGGTCCGCGGAGGACGACGACGGGATTGAAAGGGGACCGATCGCCAGCGTTTCGTCGAGCTCGGCGAAGACGAGTGGCGATGGGGCTGGGGCTGAGAGCTGGGCTGGGTGCGTCGGAATACATGGCGGCGGCAGGGAAACGGTGGTGGATGGGAGATCGAGATGGCGTTTCAGTTTCTTCGATGAATCCACCGCCACAGTCGGGGCAGTGGATCGAATCTTGAGGGGATCGGACCCGGATCCAGATGAACCGGTTGCATCTGTAGCACCAATAGGGCGATCTATCCGATTCCATCGAAAAGAAACCCCAAAAGCTTTGAAGAAAATAAAACTTGGGAATTAGGAAATCAGAGAAAATTAAAAACCCTTGAATTTGAGAGAAAGAGAGAGATGAAAACTTGAAAAGGGAAAGAGTGAGAGAAATGATAAAGGGGTATGGAGGCGTGGGAAGACTCACGGTGTAAGCGCGTGGAATTAAGCGTGGATTATACGCTTTTAATCACACTCTAAGAGGCACTACTTAACGGAATTTAGTTGCTTAATGGGATTTTCAGTTAACGGCGTTAGGTGTCATTAAAAGGGGAAGCGGCAGGGGATGGCGTTGGAATTTGGACAGCGGCGGGGCCAGCTGCCAAGAGACCAGGGTCCACCGGTTCAAGCAATTTTTTTTTTTTGCCGAATAATGTGAACCGGACCACAGATTGGCTGCGTTCCTAGAGCCTAGTAGCCGATGTTTTTTTAGTCATTGGCCATATGTCTAGTCATATTTTCCTTTTTATTTTTTAGTTTATTTTTGAAACTTTTTACAGCAAATAAATTGTAATTGTTAAAATTAAAATCGAATAGAAGATACACTAAAAAAGTGCAACTAATATTATATTTTACATCCAAAATTCATAAAAAATTTATAAGGTATAAATTAATATTTTTTTATTAAAACTCTTAGTTTGGTTAATTTAATTTAAATAATTTTAAAAATTTTTTTATTCACAAAATTTGAATTTAAAATTTTATTTAAAAAAATAAATATTTTATTCATTTGAATCAATTAACGTTAGTTAAATCAATAATTTTTGTAGAGGATAATTCGCTTTTTATAGTGAGTATTTTAAAAATGGAGAATTATGAATGTATCAAATTAATATAAAAACATATGTTTTTAAAACCATCTAGTAAGAAAAAAATTTTAAATCTAAAAAAATTCATTTATCTATCATTATTAAAATTTTTAAAATTTTATAAGAGAATTAATAAAATGATGTATACCATTTAATATATATTTAAAAAATAAAATATGTAATAATTTTTTTTTAAATTTGGTTGAAAAGTTAAATGAATTTCCAATACCAATATATATAAACAAATTCAATTTAATTACTCATTTAATGGTATTATCATATATATATATATATATATATATATATAATTTATGTGGTGAGAATGGGTAAGCCCAGAGCACTGTATTTGTTCAGCCATTATTAGACATAATTATAGTTTTTGTCATTGGATTAGATGACAGGGTCGAGAAATTAATAGACATCATAATATGACTAACTGGTAGATTGTTTTCGTGTCATTTTGCCCCTTCTCGTTGTCAATTTCTCTAATAATTCATGGTTAAGGATGGTTGAGATCAAAATTAAAAGGGAGATAATCTTAATTATTGTCTATAAAAATTTTGAATACAAAGTAAACGAAGTAAAGACACTAAGCCTTAAATTACATGTCGTTTTCAAGTATTTAAACCTAAACATCGAGCATACATCAAAATTCATATTCCAACATTCATTTAAATTGTTGCTTTTTGAATCATCTTGCTCCGTGGTTTACTTGTAAGACTTAAAGAACTCATTAAAAGATCTTTTCAAGGAGTCCTAGTACTCGAATCAAATGGAGAGTTTATATATAGTGCTATTGAATCAACTACCAGAAGCAGGCCCACCGCTTCAAGGTGTTTAAACCTAGAACAGCTGATGTCTAGTCCTATTGACTCAACTACCAGAAGCAGGCCCACCTCTTCAAGGTCTTTAAACCTAGAAATCCCTCAAAACCCATTTGAAAGAAAGTGCGAATCAATTACTTGTTCGCCTTACTCTCGTCCTAAAATACTCTGCTTTGAGGTACAAAAAAGATGGTCCCTTTGAAGCATTGCTCTTTCAAAATGGGGTTTTTTTTCCCCCCCCCCAAGCCTAACATATTAACTATTCCTTTAATTTTAGCCAATTGTAACTCATTAATGCCATCAAATAATTGGACAAACATTAGTCACACTGAAAATTTGTCATTGAACAAAGTAACCGATGCTATAACATGTGAAATATCAGACATTTTTCCCTTTTGGTTAACATTTTTCAGCAGTTTTGCATCCTATAATACAAGATTAAGTTTCTCGAAGAAGGGAAGGGGAAGACGTAGAAAGAGAAGCAAAACTTGTACCAGCATTACCATTTTCTACGAATGAATATGAACTCATTTTATCAAATGATGAGGACGCGAACGAATGCACAAACGCATCAAAACCTTCTGCCACTCCCTCAAGTGTCTCTGGCGGCCTCAAAATTTCCGGTAATTCGATCTCTCCATCAAGATATCTCACTACTTGCCTCATGCTAGGCCGTGCCGAAGGCACATCATTGGAACAAATAAGGCCTAATTTAAGCACCATTAACATTTCACCTTCATTATATTTGCCATTGAGCCTAATGTCTACCACATCAAGGAGCCTCCCTTGTATAAACTTCTCCCACACCCAATCAACCAAAACTAATTCCTCAGGCAATGCCTTGGGTTCAATGGGCCGGCGTCCACAGGCAACCTCGAGCAAGAGTGCACCAAAAGCATAGACATCGGAGCTTGTTGTGGCCTTTCCTGTCTTGGGCAACTCTGGTGCTAGATACCCTAACGTGCCAACCACCCGAGTTGTCGCCGGATTTGAACCATGTTCATACAATCTTGCCAGCCCAAAATCTCCTAGTCTTCCATTCAACTCATCATCTAATAACACATTACTAGCCTTAACATCTCTATGAATCACGATTTGTTCATAGCCTTCATGTAAGTAAAGAAGCCCAGAAGCAACACCCTTTATAATCTTAAATCTCTGTTCCCAATTCAGGATCGTTTTAGGCTCATCAAACAAAAAATTATCTAAGCTGCCATTAGCCATGAAATCATAAACAAGAAGAAGATCACCTTTTCTCCTGCACCATCCCAATAACTGAACCAAGTTTCTATGTCGGAGCCTTCCAATACTAGCAATTTCCGATACAAACTCACGCAAGCCCTGCTTTGATTCATGAGAAACTCGCTTGACAGCAACTTCAGTCTTTAAACTCCGAAGCTTTCCCTTGTAAACTTTACCAAAACCACCATGTCCAAGTAAGTTTTTGTCACTGAAGCAATTGGTTGCTTGCTTGAGTTCTTGATAAGAGTATCTTTGAGGTCCAATCTCCAGCTCCCAATCTTCAATCAGATCAGCGTTCTTGATTTTGATAAGGAAATAAATGGCAATGGATAAAGCAGTTATGACAAGAATGACAGAAAAAACTGAGACACCAATTGTTAAAGCTGTATGCTTTTTGGTTGGTCCGGGAGGTGAGGGTAAAGAAGATAGATCAAGAGCCTGAGCTTGTCCATTGATTTTGAAGCTCCAACCTAAAATATAATGCGAGCTAGCAAGTAACCCTGTTGAAGCTGAGAAACCAACGTACATAAACTCCTGAACAAACGGTGAAAGATCTACATGAAAAGACAAGATCGGCAAACTTGGCCTTGTAGAATTTGGTGCGATGGTTACATTGATGAGTTTTTCAACTGAATCATAATCGATCCAAGCTTGGATTGGTTTTCCACTCTTGAGACTAAGATTTTGCTTGGTGGAACCATCCGTGTAGTAACCGGCAGGAACCGAGGCATTCGAGTTCAAGCTATTGATGTCGATGCCAATATGGTTGTCGTTGATGTCCTGGAACTCAAAATCCTGAACCGTATCGAACTCAACCGCAACGACATGGTTAGAGAAGTTACCAACATCAGTTGCGTTGAAGATTCCTAGATATTGACTTGGAAATGCTTTGAGATTTTTACAAGAGGTGATTGTGAAAGCAAGGCCGTGACCACCTAGCTTTGGATACTCGGGAACTATGGCAAGAGCAAAAGAGGTAGAAAAGGAAAAAGCTTGGCCATTGGTTAAGTTCTTGAATCTAAATGGAGAGCTATAAAATCCATGACCAACTAAACGACCGGTGTCATTGGTTAACCTTAGAATGCCATTTTTCTCAATCTGCGCAACTCCTGTTAATGTCAAGTTGCTGAGATTTGAGTCTTTGAATCCTGGAAAGAAGAGATCGGTGGGTTGGGAAGAAGAAGATGAGATTACCAGTACGAAGAGAGTTGAAAGAAGCGGGAGGAAATCAGCCATGTTAAGAGCAACAAAGAGTGAAATCAAGGAACCTGGATCAAAACGATATGAATTTGGAAAACATCGGTGAAACTATGAGCATTTTTAGGTCGTTTTCGTTGAAGACAAAAAAGGGCTGGTGATACTAGAAACTTGAAAGAGATCTAATGATAGAGATTGAAGGGAAGCTGAAACTTGGGGCATTAATTAGGCCAAATGCTCACATGGGCCAACAGATGTAGATAACGAGAGAGAGAGAGTGAGGGAGAGAGATCATTGTTTTGGAAATATGGTCTGATTTTCGGTCAGGTTTTGGCGCAGACCATAACCGAGCCAGAGTCTGAAGTATTGACGAGAAAGGTCAAGGGGGTGGCCTTTTTATTTGTGCATCTTGTGAAAAAAAAATGGTTTCATTTATTATGCATACGTGATCATACTTTTGTGATAAGCCCACATCAAGGACCCTCTCAAGAGTGAACCTAGTCACGGAATAAAACTGATGATTTTTTTTAAGGAGAATAGAGAGAACGGTTATAAATATTAAAATATTAAGTATATTGGATATTAATTTTTAATAGTGATTATACAAGGCATGGAGGACAGAAGTTCTTTCCACTAACAAGCTCTGCTTTTTACTCTTCAATTAAATCCATGTTAGTGGGATTAAAAAGGGGAAAAAAAGAAGTAATAATCAGTATTACCTATACTTTAAATGCCAATAACGAGACCTTTTTATTTTTTAGGTGGGAGAAGGGTACAAAGCAAAGCTAAAAATATCCAAGAAACTTGTTGGATAGGAAAATTTGGTATTAATAAAGATTTGATACAAATTTATTTAATTTTTTTAAAAAAATTTAATTATATTTAAAACATTATACTTTTATATCACGTTTATGTTTAAATACGATTGGACATGTAAAAAAAAAGATTTGGCAGTTTGAGGGATAATTAATGAACTCAATGCTTTGCATATTGTTTTATAGCAACAGAAAGAAAGGCTTGCAGACATCAGAAGCAAAATTAAATTTGCATTCTTCTTTTGCTCTACTTTATTAGTGAGATAAGA
>JBBYHM010366830.1:0-19033 GCA_038381775.1 Adansonia rubrostipa | reverse complement strand
ATATTTATTAATAAAATTTAATTTATAATTAATTTTTGATTAATAATAATTAAATTTATAAAATAAATATAATCCCCATGCGAAGCGGGGGCATGATACTAGTATATTAATAATATTAAGTATAAAATCAAGGATATATACTTCTCTCTTTCTCTTTAGAAAGAAAGACGGAAAGGGGACAAAAGGGAAAAGAAAAGAAAATATAATACACTAATGTTTTGTTTATATTATTTTATCATGCTATAATCATATTTAAATTATTATATTTATATAATTTTTAATATATTAATAATTAAATTTTATATAGATTTTGATACATTCGTCTATTTATTTTATGTTCGTATTATTTTTATATTAGTTATTTTTTCTTGTCATATACTTATGTTATGTTCGAAATTGTAAGTTTAATTGAAATTATTTGAATATCTTTTAATTTTGTATCACGCGTTGTATAACGAATGAGTTTTTCTTTATTTTTTTAAAAATTAGGTGATATTAGTTTTTAGGTTTTATGCTATTGAATTAAAAAATTACTCTATTTATAAATGATCGCTAAAAGTTTAAGTCTTGGTTAATATAAGATGGGTTATGTACTTAATATTTCTTTAAACTTTAGGTACTAAATTAAAAGAAAAATATTATGATGATTAAATGATAAAAAGCTATATTAAATGATGTTAAAGTTATGAATTGTTGTATGTTCATTGCTGGATTTATATTTACGAATTTTATAACTCTTAATATAAATATTAGTTGCAGATATTAACATACTCTAAATGAATTAAATTTTTATTTCTATTTTAATTTTTATATATAAGTAAATGTTAAATGTAGTGAATTTAAATCACAAATATCGATAATAATCATGCAAATCTAATTTGCAACAAAGTTTTATAATCTTTATTTTTTTATTGAAAAATGCAAGAAATATGAGACAAAAAATATAAACATTTTGACAATTATTTTTTGAAATATATCAAGTATGCCAATTTTATATATAATGTTTGATTTTTCAAATACCTTTGTCTTTTTGAACAATTTGATTTTGCATTAAAATGTAATAAATTTCACTCTAAACTTCAATTTCAGCACTATAAAAAATTATATATATATACACATATTTTAATAAGGATTATCAAATTACGTCTGCTATGAAGTATTAGTTATTTTAGAGCTATGTGCAAACTATTCTTATAGTCTTATTTTTTTTAAAAAAAATAAGCATCTCAAAAGAAAAGATGGCCTTCGCTACTAGCCTCCTGAATAAAGGTGTGAATTTTGTTTCTAACGAGGGTTGGTATGAATCTAGAATTGATTCCCATATATGTCATGACATAAGAGACTCAATCCAGCCCTGCTTATGAACTCATTTTTCAATTATATAATAAATAAAATTTTTATATTCATAAATTATGTAATTTATATCATATAAAAAATTTGTATATACAAATATTATATAAGTTAAACATTAAAAAATACGTAAAGTTATCTATATTTTAAAATTAATGAAAGGAAATAATTATATTATGAAAAATTAAATTAAATTTAAAAATAAATTTTTAAAAATATATATAATATAATCAAGCTTAAATGAGTTTAGAATACCTATTTATAAATATAAACTCACTTTAGTAGATTTTAAAATCAATATTTTAAGTTAAATTAAAATAAATAAATAATATTAATATCATACTTAAATATAATTCAAACTTGACATAATCGACTCGTAGATACTCTTAAATTATGATAAAAAATGCCCAATCGCACGGATCCAAAGGTCCGTCCTTCTCAAACGGACCCTCGGGCGAAAAACAGTGTTTCCGTATTTCAAGTAGTGCTATTTTATAATAGTTCTAAATTACTAATCAATAGTCTGATAAACCAAGCCGAAGATGAAAGAAATCTAGGTGATACAATGAAGCGAAGTTCAGCAGAGGAGGGGATTAGTAACAGATATGCTACTCGATCCACCAAAGTTGGATTTTTGGCCCATTTGGTTGGACAACGACCTTGACTGACATGGCAGTGAATGAAGTCTTGAGTTTGAGTGTCGGGACAAGGGTCCAAGAGTTGGATGAGCCACTTGCAACGAAAAGAAATAACCATAATCCACAAATATGGCGTCGCTTATGTGACACAGTCGCTTGCAAACGTGCCTTATCTAATCGCTGTTGTGGTTGTCAGAGCTTTGTCATCTCCATAATATCCAAGTTAGAACACACGCCGACACCCTCACAACTATCCTCTAGCATGGCTTCCTCAACTCTCTGCTCTTCAGCTCCTTCTCAGGTATATTCTATTCCAACACTTGTTGGGTAGTTAAATTGCTTTGTAAATTCCTTCTTCGAAACTTTTTTTTTTCTTTTAACTCAATTTTTTTGTGTTTTTTAACAGCTATGCTCCAGCAAGAGTGGCATGTTCAGCCCATCGTCACAAGCTTTTCTAGTTAAACCAACAAGGACCCGGATGGTTAAAAAGGAGAAGAGAATGATACTAACTTGCCAGGCCACTAGCATCCCTGCCGATAGAGTGCCAGACATGGGCAAGAGGCAGCTCATGAATCTGCTTCTTTTGGGGGCTGTTTCACTCCCCACAGGTTTCATGTTGGTTCCTTATGCAGCCTTCTTTGTCCCAGCTGGGTACAGTTCTCCTCCTTCTCTTTCCTTGTTCTGTTCCTAATGAGGGTTGAAATTGATGCCTTAAATTATTCATCTGATTCTTATAGCTGATTTATTGAATTTTATAGGAAAAGTTACCTGTTAGTCAAATTTAAGTTACTGCTATTGGTTTATAAATTTTGAAATGATTAATCTCCTGAAGTACCCTTGAAAATATGCTAACTGCCAAAACATAAGCATTGTAGTAAAATGATTGTGGTATTCAATGAGCAGAAGCAAGATATAGGTTATGGCCAGTCAGTTGATTTGAACCAAATTCCCCATTATAGGTAACTCCAGTAGTCTGATAGTAAATTTAGAATTGACCTTTTGTTTTACTATTTATAACCATATTCTGGAACCTTGGAGAATTTAGCCATTCAGCTAGTTGGGATCAGATATGAAATTATAAACCATATCACTATTTTTCATCCCTAAATAACTTAGCGTTTACTTGCTAGGAAATCACATTGTCTACATTCCTATTAAACCTTTATTAATATGAAATAACAGGGGGCGAGGTGCCGGTGGTGGTACCATTGCCAAGGATGCAATAGGAAATGATGTCATTGCTGCTGAATGGCTTAAGACTCATGGCCCTGGGGACCGAACCCTGACTCAAGGACTGAAGGTAACTTATAGGAAGTTGATTACAATTTGGTCTGATTGAATGTTGAAAACCCTCCTGATAGCATTCAACATTAAAGCTCTAGGAGCTCTGGTTTCTTCTTGGAACATTATTGCCATGTAAGCACTTACAATGCAAGGTTTTTATGGTGAATGTTGAATTTTGCAATGAGTTATGCTTGCAATTGATAAAGCTTAATCTTCCTTTTTGTTGAGGTTTTCTACATATTGCTGATTTTAGTTCTATAGCTAATATCATGTAGTAAGATATTTTAAGAGACGTAGGGTTCTTTTACTGAAGAAGCATAAAAAAATTGCGATTGATAAAATTAGATTTTATCCATTATTTATTTGAACATTCTAAAGTCATGACATTGTGAACAAGTATGTGATATTTAAGGACGCTTTGATTATTTACGAATATTTTTCAGGGAGACCCCACCTACTTAGTGGTGGAGAAAGACAGAACTCTTGCAACATATGGTATAAATGCTGTTTGCACTCACCTTGGATGTGTTGTTCCATGGAATCAAGCTGAGAACAAGTTCATTTGCCCCTGCCATGGATCTCAATACAACGATCAAGGAAGAGTTGTAAGAGGACCTGCCCCCCTGGTGAGTCAGATTAAGAGCGAATATATAAATATATATATATATATATATATTTTTCAGTTATTTCACTCAACTTTAGGAAAAATTGTCATAACGCAATGTTATGATCAATACGTGACTGAAAACATGTCCGCGATTAAAATTTGAATCCCCACGCAAAACTTCATTGGCGAAGGAATACAGACGTGCATTCAGTCTATTAGTCAAAAGTTTGCAAATCCAAAATTTTGTTCTCAAAATATGTTATCTATTTTTTTGTTTTGTTTTGTTTTTTCCTTTTTTTTTTCCTTTTTTGTCATTCTTTCCCTATAATGAGTTAATAATTAACCATTTTGGAACAGTCCTTGGCATTGGCTCATGCTGGTCTTCAGGAGGGGAAGGTTGTCCTTACTCCCTGGGTGGAAACAGATTTCAGAACTGGTGAAGCTCCATGGTGGGCTTAAACATCTTCACAATTCATTCCGAGGTTTGCATGTATTTAAGATTTGTGTTCAGCTTCAGCCTGTAAGTTTTCCAACGTTGCTAAACATCCTGTACCATAGAGTTATTCTTCCGCATAATGCAGTTTGTACGATGGAAGAACCTAAGTTCATTCCAATATTAGGCATGGCGTGCCACTCATATTCTTCTGATATTCAAAATTTTTCTTTTATATCTATTCATGAAGGTGTGATTACTTTTCTAACTTGAATTTTCCCCAATTAGACAACAAAATTGAAAATGGTACGAGAAATAACATGATATGCATTACAAAATAAAATATTTTTAGGGATGAAGTCAAGATACGATAAAAAAAGTCTTCTCTATTTTCAACTTAATAGTATTGGGATGAATGTTGTCCCTATTTAATAGTATTGAAACGAATGTCATTTGCCCAAAACTTTTTAAAGATATAATTTTATAGGATAACTATTAGGGATAATTTTTTCACCCCTGAAACTTTTAGAGATGATTTTCTATTTTTTGTATTGGTCTCAATTATTCTCAATTTTGTTCTTTTATGCAGTGGGAAGTAATCAATTTACCGAACATGTCATATATTTCTTCAATTTTGTCACTCGACCTTTTTCTTTTAAATTTTTTGTGAAGGAATTTGTAGCTCAAGAACAAGAGAAAAAGGTTGCAGATTTTAAGATTCAAATTTCAAATATATTTGATGTCACTTTTTGAGAGTAACTATGTGAACCGACTTAGTTAAGCCCTCATTTGCCTATTTTTGTCTAATGTAATTGATCAAATATAAAACAAATCTCTAGGTATACTATTATTATTATTATTATTATTATTATTATTGCAGACAACATACGAACGATAATGTAATTTGTATTTTTCGTTCAATTTTCCACCGTTTTCTTTTCTATGGATAAGTGAAATTGACTCATTAATCCCCAAGCAACAACGCAGCCTTGCTTCAAGAGAAAAAAGTTGTAGAACAAGCACCCGAAATTAGACTAGAAAGCAACACAAACAGCAGTCAAACTTAACAGGTTAAACCGACAAATAAATACGTAGTTTTCACAAAAATCCCAATCATGTTTTTTTTTGCAACAAATATTAGACAAATTATTCATCCTTGTTTCACATCTTTCATCCAATTGTTTGAAGATATAGCTTGATTTTCCACTATTTTCTCTTCCTAACCTTTATCAGTAGTAAAATAGAAGAACAATAATGAGAAATAAATATAGTTTATTCTCTCTACTATAATATGTATATCTCAAGTTATTAATATATAAAGATCTTCAACGGCACTTCTCTAATGCTGCTTATATTGCAATCAATTTAGCTCTCAAATAGTTATTCTTATCCATTTGAGTCCTCAAATATTTATTTTTACCCAATTAAACCTTCAATTGTATGAAAATTGATTATATATTTAACCAATTTTCGTTAAATTAAGGGCTCAATTATATGAAAATAAATGTTTGAACACTTAATTAATTACAATAAAATTATAGGAGTTTAGATGATTTTTAGTTTAGTTGAATACTTTTTTTTATTTATTTAAACCAAAATTTTCCCAAATTTGCAAAATCTCAGGTTTAATATTTCATTTTGCATTGCTGTTGCCATTGAAAAATACGAAATAGGAAAGCTCAGCTGGAAAAAAAATACCTATCCTCTTGTTTCTTATGTGATTGGAAAACAACAATAGTATGAAATGCTTTTAGAAGTAACAAGAGTAGATGATATTTATCGTTGTGTTAGGCTGAAAAAAGAAACAGGTTTTCGCTGCCAAACTCACCCATAAACCCATTAGTGTGAGATGCATGGCTAGAGCTAAGAGATAATATATATATATATATATATATCCTAATTTAAAAATAAACAAAATTACGGACATAAAAATTTAAATTTCGTATCTATTAAATACGTTCTTTTATATTTAATATGATCGCATGTGATTTGCCTCTGCATTCCAAGTTCTAACCAAAAATTTTGCAGTGGTCCCAAGTGGAGTAAGGCTGCCTCTAATTTTTTGAAACTCGTGATGAGTCTCTCAATATGTGACTTATCTTGATAACAAATTTATTGCGTTTACGATATATCACTTAGCTGATTTTGGAAAAACATTATCACATTTGTGCATTAATCACCTAAACTCGATTAAGATATGAAAATATGAGGTGTTCAATAAAGTTTTAGTCAACTCAATTATGACATGAATATGAAATTCAATCCGTATCGAGTAATTTAACTACCAATTTACCGATTTTTGCAAGTTAAAATACTCTTTTAAGTAAAAACAAAAACACTTTTTAACTCAATCATTTAGTTAAACTATACTCACTACTTAGGAATTAGTCATTTAAGTAGACTTTGATACCGAATTATACGATAATTGACAATTATCTTATTGAACTAGGATCATCTTTTCGATGACTTACAACTTGTATAGAGCTCTTCCCATTGAATTAACCATTTGTGATACATCTAATAACATAGTATTTGCACGATATGTAATTAATTTTTTTACTGAGAGATGAGAGATCCGAATTCATTTTCTTTAGCATAGAAGCATGCACTAATTTTAAGCTAAATGTTAAAGTGCTAATTATAATTTAAAGGTTTGGATTAGGTGAATATGACAAAGTTTGTGTTAGTCAATTAGATTGGATAAAAAATATAAAGTTAATGATGCAAACCAATCACTATTGTTTAGTGATTCAAGGTTTCTTTCATGTTAGTTGTATGACTAACAATCATGAACTGTTAATTGATCTTGTAAAGGAATTGTAATGAGTTACAATTATGTGATCTTTATGCATCGAAATCGTATTCCTAAAAGGGTTCCTGGTCATTGTATTGCCCAAATAGAGCATTGACAATGCTAAAAAACTAGCATATGTTATACCTTCTTATTTATGAAGTAAACAATCGATCCTATGGGTTAAAGTATATAGGATACTTAAGATAGCATAGGGGTGCTTGTTTTGTGGAAACAAGTTTACTTAACATGGCCTGTGTAAGAACTCTATTTGGTATTGTCATTCAAGTGTTTATAGAAATGTTCTTATGTGTTAGTCATGAAAAAAGTCCTTTACCGTGTAATACCAAGCCATCTTGTATAAGAAGCATAATACTTTGATGGATGCCAATAGTAAGGTGATTTTAGGTGTGATATGGAGAACATGAAGGTGGATGAGTGACATAGAGAGGATTCACCACTTTATGTGACATCGGAAACCTATCTCATTTGTTTTTGGCTTTGGTTAACTAGATTAAATCATTGGCCAACATATGATGAATTTAGGAGAAATAGTTTACCTGAATTCATAAAGATAACTATATGATACAAGAACTACATGGATTGAATATGAGCAGACATTACACTATTCTCATAGTCTTTTAGGGATATTTCTTAAAAGGACTAAATTATACTAATAGGCTAATTTCTAAGAGGTTTCTTTAAGAGGTTATATTGACTCTTCAACATTTAAGACTGTCATTTTAGGTTGCTAGATCTCGCTTTTGCTCTATGAATGTAATTAATAAGATTAATTATATTCATTACCAATATGTTTGGAACCTAATAGGTCACACACATAGGACATTTTGCTAGATTAAACTTGGGATTCAATTAAGTTGAGGTGATTTGGGTATAGAATGAAATATACTGAGGTGGATGAGTGATCCAAAGATAATTCACCACTCTAAGTGACATCGAAGACATATCATATTTGTTCTTGGTTTTGGTTAACTCAATAAAGTCACTAACCAATGAATGATTACCTTAGGAGAAATTGTTTTTCAATTCATAAAGTTAACCATATGCTACAAGAACTAGCATGGATTAAATATGAGTAGACATTGCACCATGCTTGTGGTTTTTTTTTTTTTTTTGGGATATTTGATGTAAGTTACACTAATAAGCTGGTTAGTGAAAAGCATCTTTAAGAGGTCATATGGACTTTTCAATGCTAATAACGAAGACTTTTCTTAACTTTCATTATTTATGTCTGTATTTTATGTTATTTTATTTATTTTATATCTATTTGATATGCATGAGCCAAGTTTCCCAACAGTTTGGTGATTTCATTTTTTTACTAGCATCAAAAAAAAAAAAAACGAAGAAAGTTTTCCCCTCAAATTTTCATTTAACATGTGTTAAACCTTCAAGGTTCTAAATTAAAACATTAAGCCCATGTCTCTTAATATTTTTCTTTTTGGCTAAAATGTTGCACTTTATTAAGAAAAAAATGCATTGAATTCCTTTGAAAATGAGTTTAGGCAAAAGATTAAAAAAAGTTATTAAGTCATACTTTGAGAATATGAGAAGGGATTGTAGATACTGTGATTCAAATCATAAATCCATTGAATTCCACTTCATAAGGATGGTCACATGAAACAATTCAGCTAATTAAACTCCAATTTCGATTTTTCTTCTTTACAAGAGAGAAAGGGGAGAGAAGGATTTGATAACTCTATAAAATAGAGTTATTTACTCTTGTTATATGCAATAAATTAGCTAGATCTTAGATATTTTTATTTAGATTTTATTTATTAAATTTTATTTTAGTATTATTTTATTTATTAGTTTTTAATTTATTATTATTTACTTTTATTATATTTTAATTACTTAGTTATTTAAATACTTTCCATCATTTTGTAGTTCAAAACCCAAAGAAGTTTCCAAAAATTCAATAACTTAATCAAGAAATAAAGTGGTCTTAATCAAGCAAAGTGATTAAGTTTGGTAGTTTCCAAAAATAATATGCTCAAGCTACTTGGGACCAAGTTTCTACCTTAAGGGTTTTGCTTATATATAGGACTCTTAGAATTAGAATAAGAAAACATCCAAGATACTTTATAGGTTTTATTTTTCCTAGTTCTCGAAAAAGGAGAGAAGCCATCAGGATTTTACAATAAGAGAAACATTGAAGAAATTAAGACGAGACCCAAAAAATCTTAATTTTCTCTTCACTTTAATCCTTTTATCTTTATTATATTGTTTATGATGGTGAAACTCCAGTGTTTTGTATTTTATTTAATTAATATGAGCTAAATTTTTTTTTTTTACGATTACGATGTAACTCAACATGTGATTTGGATTATTGTCTTATATCTGAGTTGTTTATTCAACCTTGTTCATAATGCTTCTAGTTACTTGATTACCAATTAGATTGATATAGTAACCTTAATAAACTTGGAAAAAGGAATTTTGTGTTTAAACCTAGATTGAATGATATATGTTTCATATTCATTTATTAGGATGAATTGATTTGCATGTTAGATAGGAATATACGAACATGCCATATATAACCAAATTAGAGTCGAAGCTTAATGAGTTTCTTTTAATTAAATTTGCATAGAAATATAGTAAATTGGTTAAAAGAGATATTTTTATGAGACCATCGAAAGATATTTATAAATAAATTAGAACTCTATGTTAATAACTTATTATCATTAGTCAAGTTAAGAGAGTAGAGTTTTTTCAAATGGAGTTTTAAGGGAAATTATAATCGTAGGCCTTTATTATTGATTAAGAAAATCTTATTTAATTTCTTTTTTTGTTATTTAGTTAATTTTAGATTAATTTTTAATCTTACTTTACAACCTTTTAATTAGTTGCTTGAATAAGATTAAAAGTGTTTTAATTTTAGTACTTAGCAAAATTTAGTATCAATTCCTTATGAGATCGATATTTTACTTTATCACTATATTACTTGTTGCGATAAATATACTTGTGTAATTAATTCCGACAATAAGATTAGATGATGATCATGATGATGAGTAGCATGGATTATTTTGTCAATATGCACAATCAAATCTGAGTGTGCGAAATAATTACTTGATTTTAGAAATTGAAGTTTAATAGTATAGTTTTTCAATTTAGAGAATAAGATTTTATGTCATCTTAGTTTACAAAAAAAAAAATCGAGGGTAAATCATTTAAAGCATTCTAGTCGAGTAATTTATATTTAGGATCATTGACTTTAGTATTGGTCTTTATATAAGTTATAAATATTTAATTTCATCAAATTATATCACTGAACTTTTATTATAAATAAATTATGTCACTTATGCTAACTTCATAAGTGATAGTAACGGAAAAGTTAATAACGCATACGTACATGACTTATTTTTAAATTTCATTAAGATAATATCTGATAGACGTATGTTATGTTTGTATGCTAAATCAGCTTTTTTTATAATTACTTAATGAAATTAGCGTAAATAACTTAATTCATTAACAATAAAAAATTATAATTATAATTTAATAAAACTAAAAGTTTATAACTTATACAAAAATTGATATTAAATTCAATGATCCAAATCATTTAAGAACTTTTTAACCGAACTTTTACATTTTCAATAAATAGTGCAACAACTACAGAAAAAATTACTGGCATTTATTTATCTTTACAATGTAAAAGCATTTACATAATAAAGTCTTATTATAATTTTTTTCCAAAATGACGTCTGATACGAGAAAATCTCTTTAAAATTAGGATGATTTAATCGTAATCAACGACAGTTATTAGATTACTCCTTTCTGAATAACTAAAGTCTTATCAAAAACGGTGAGTTAATTTTTTTGGTTGAAGAACAGTGATCATCAAAATCATTGTAGAAGGAATTTATACTAAAAGCCATGCTCAGCAAAATATGCAACTTCTCTCCAAATTTTAGTTTATAATCAGATGAAGACTCAACTTTCTTATCATTATATATAAAAACTAATGTGAACCTTAAATGTGAATAATTTTGAAATATAGTCATTCAACTGATATCTAGCTTGATACATTATAGTTTTTTATAAAACAATAAATTATTATTTTATAATTTATTCTTTCAATAAAAACTAAATTTGTGGCTTATTTTCAAATATATATATATATATATATATTAAAATATTCATTTTATTCATAATAAAATTGTTATTGGTATTTTATATTCGATGAATTTTTTTATTATATCTAGCACAATAATTTATAATATTATATCGAATACAAAAATTTATGATCATTAGTAATTAAATTGTCTTAATGATCTTATTATCATAGTAACTAAATCAGCAGAATAATCTTAAAAATAATGCCAAATATTATTTAAAAAGCTGGTTGTAAGCAGCAATAACATTAGTAATGCAAAAATAAGAATACAATACAATCTATTATTTTTCCACTTTTATTTTCAATGCTTTTATGCCAAAAGGGATGGCACTTATAGTGCGAGTGCAATAAGAAGAGAGAATACAACTCATAATAGTCGACACCATATTAGTATTACTCATATTGATTATCATGTATCGAATTTAAGATAAAATGAAATGGTTTTAATAATGTATCATTTAAGTTTTTATATAGATCTGTAACAATCATACCGACTTACATCAATTAATATCGATATGTATTGATCAATATTGGTTGAAACAAGATTTTGAATTTTTTTAAATTTTTCCTTTTTCTTAAATCAATTTATAATGTTAAAATTTATATTTGCATAAATATATATGTAATGTTGATATTTTTGCATACATATATATTAAATGTTTTATTAAAAAAATTATAATAATTTGTGTGTAAAAAAATATTTAAATAATACCAATAAACTCAAAACGATCATTGATAGTCGTTGGTACCAATACATCGCGCTACCATTTAAAATGATACATCTACCAATAATATTATATTGACTCCTTTGATACAAATTCTGCCAAATCCGATTATTAGTTACCAATAATTTCCCAAAAAAATCATAAATCAACTCATAAAATGGAAATAAAGCATAAGCGATTTGTCACTTATTTATTTAGATTTATATTTCATAGAAGATAGTTTATTAGATTTATATACTGTCAATAAAATAAATGATATTAAATCATTAAATTTTTTTAAAAAATAAATAATTAAAATTATTTAATTCATTAATAATATATTTTAATAAATTATGAGTATATTAAATGTAAATTTTAAATAATTATTTCATACACAAATAATAAAATTAAAAAATTAAAAATAAAATTAATAAAATAACATAAATTTTATTTTTTAAAATATATTTTATAAGATATATATCAGTCTGTTAACATTATTTATAAAAATTTTCCATTAGTGTCGGATTAATAGGATGATTGTCCGTAAATTTATTCATTTACTTGTAACCGTGAAATTATTAATCACGACACGATCTATGGTAGGAGTGAGACTAATCAAACATCCTTGACCTCGAGCAATGCATCAGCCACTTCCTTGATCAACTTCCACGCGGCAACCACGTGGCGTTCCTCTGTCAGTGTGGCCCCCACAGCAAACCTCAGTATGTATTCCCCACCGACTTTGGTGTGGGTCATATAAACCCGCCCTGTTGAGTTCACCCACTCCAATAGCTTCCGGTTCAACATCTCCGTGTAATCCGATCCCTTATTCTTGTCCGGATTTAACCGAAAACAAACCAGCCCGAACTCTCTCGGCACCACCATGTCGAACCTTGGGTCTGATTTAACAAACCCCTCGAACATTTTGGCCATACCAACGTCGGACCGGATGTGACGCTGTAGGTTCGCTATACCGTAGCATCGGAAAATGAGCCATAATCGTAATGATTTGAACCTTCGACCCGTACCAACTTGCCAATCCTTAAAATCCACAACCAAATCCGATTCGCTTTGTTTGTTTCTCAAGTACTCCGGGTTGGTGCCTAGTGCTTTCACAAGCAGCCTGGGGTATTGGACCCACAAGCAGCAACAATCCAAGAAACCCAGTAGCCACTTGTGGGGGCTCAAACTTAGTGAGTCAACTCGCTCTACCCCATCAAGGTGATGCCTGAACTCCGGGCAAATACATGCGCTACCCGCGTAGGCAGCATCCACGTGTACCCATATGCCATGTTCGTTTGCTACGTCAGCAATCGGTCCTATTGGGTCAACGGCTGTGGTGGAAGTTGTCCCCACGGTTACACAAAGGTATAGTGGGACCAAATCGGCTGCCAAGTCAGCTTCCACAAGCCTTTGGAGGTGAAGGGGAGATAGGGAGAAACAATCCTCGACAGATGTCGGAATTGACCGTATGTTTCGAGGAGCAATGCCAGCCAACTTACAGGCTTTGGCAAATGTAGAATGAGCTTGGTCAGACGCGTAGACGACAAGCTTGTGGGTGTTGTCAAAGCCGAGAACATCGAGAGCTCTGTCCCTGGCTGCAATGAGAGTAACGAGAATAGCTTCGCTGGTGGTGTTTTGAATTACGCCACCACCAGTGCCTTGAAACGTGAATGACTTGGGTAACTTCAGCATGTTAGCTAGCCAGTCCACGACGGTCATTTCCAGCTCGGTCGAGGCTGGAGAAGCTAGCCAGTTGAACCCTACAGAGTTAAAGCATGTGCAAAGCATATCTCCAAGAAAAGCGGCAGTGCTAACTGTGGAAGGAAAAAATGCAAAGAAGTTAGGGCTTAGCCAATGGGTCATGCCAGGGATTATCTGGTTTTCCACGTCTTTTAGGATTGTTTCGAACGGTTCGGGAAGATAGGGTGCGTTTTCAGGGAGGGTGGTGCGGAGATAGCCCGGTTGCACCTGGCTTAGAACTGGGTAGCTTTCGATTTTTTGGTAGTAATCAGCAATGAAATCTACCATGAAATGGGCTTGTCTTCTGAATTCTTCAGGGTCTAAAGGATTGAAATGGCAAGTCTCCGGCAAGTTAGATTCAAGTCTACCCATGATGAAGAACTCAAAACACAGAAAGAGATTGTATAAGTTTAGACGGTTGGGGATATATAGGGGGTGTGTGTGTCTATATATATACACAGAGAAAGAGATTATATGCAAAACAACTAAATATTATACGATTTAACACAACTAAATACAATTATCATTATTAACATGGCTACTATTTTATTTGTAATTTAACTAAACCTAATCAAAATTTCATTCTTCAAATTTAAAATTGCTAATTATATTTTTTTTAAAAAAAATAAGTATAAAATTCCTGTTTCAGGCTTTTAGGATTTATACAGTTTAGCCGAATGTATTTTTCGTATCTTAATCTGTTAAATACATGAAAAACGTTGAAGACATGAATAATTTCGCGTCAAAATTCTTAGCGACCAGATAGATGCAAAACATGTTTTTGTCAAACTCAAATACTATTTTTTAGAGAAACCAACCAAGGGAGAAAATTGCACGGTTAATCTGAAAGCACGTGGAAAGATATGGTGTTATTTTGGAGAATTAGGATACGTTGGTACAATTAGGGAGAGTTGGTTTTTTATATAATTAGTCGGTAGAGGAACAAACTTAGGGAAAAAACAAATAAAAGTTCACATTTATATTTTGCTGATGTTGGTTGTCATGTTAGGTGTATAGAGATAAATGATAGATGTTGTTACGTATTTATATTTTCTTGTCTGTGTTTCCAAATTTTAACAATGATTCTGAAATTATTGATGTACGTATTAACAATGCAACTATATATTTTAGGAAAGCTTAAGCTGTGTATATAAGTATTAGTTAAAGTTCTCAAAATGAAAAAAAAAATATGTATATTTATTACATTATTTTTTAATTTTGTTATAATAATTAATTTCAAGTAAAGCTTTTGTCCAAAAATAAAAGTTTTGGGTGGTTAAAGGTTAATTATAGGCATCTATTAATTGAATCCTATTTAATTAAAAATCGAAGGACGAGAGTACAGATTGTCAAAATTTTTACTAATATCAAACACTTGATTTTTAATGTTATAAATTAAATGACACCAATTTAATTAATAAATTTACTAAAACAATATAAAAATTATAACAAACAAATAAAATAAAAATATCTTTTTAATAAATTTACAATAAATTAAAAATACCTAAACAACTACAAAAAGCAAAAATAACTCACGTCCTACGAGGTCATTACCTGATTCTCAAAAGACATGCCTGATGAGATATACAATGCACCCGTTTATATGCCCAAAGACTTTTTATTTCTTATCTAATGTAGGATTAATACACCATGCCTACTTTTTTAGAGCACTTAGCATGATATTTTCCCCCATCCAATCTCGTAACACCCTTGTGATGGGCTTTTGCACAATTTTTCCGTGCCCTACCCTTGGGGTGTTCGGCGTAGAGTCACAGTTGGTCCAATTTGCCTACCCTACTCATTAGGATGCTTGATGTGAAATCGAATGGTTAAGGGTTGACTCTGGTACCAATTATCACGGGCTTGGACTTTAGCCTAGGAAACCATACAGCCTTAGGCTTAGGATTTGCTTCCTTGTATGCGTAAGTCAACCTTCAAATACTCAAAAGGAGAATCTAAATTCTCCAAAAGTAGTAAAGCTAAAAGCTTAAAAGACTGAAGCAAAAAACAGAAAATAACGAGAATAGAAAGGAATGTTCAAATGTATTTCTCAAGTGTTTTATGATTCAAATGAGGCTGGGTTTAGGCTCAGATTAAATCTAATGGACAGCTAGGATTTATACTTATCTACAAAATATAGAATCACAGATGAATTTAAACTTAGTAGCTTTATCTCTATCTAGTTTTAAATAAGTTAGAGTAGTTATTTTTAACTGTATCTCCAAACTTTTATAAACTGGGCCTTCTAGAATTCTCTAAGGATTGGGCTTATTTTGGTAGGCCAAGTTATTTCATGTAATTTGTGTTTTTAGGCCGGGCTGATTAGTGCGGCCAAGCAGTTATTTTTTTACACTCGTCAATATAAAATAATTTTTAAACTTTTCTTTATCCACTATAAAACAGTCACTTTTACCTTTGTTTACTTTTATATTTCTTTTTATTTTTCTCTCATATACTTATATAGTGGGCATGCTATAATCTTATATTTACAATTTGAATTCATTACTCCATCATCTAATTTTAAATGTTTTTCCGACACTTTTAGACATGTCAAGAAATATATAATTACATATTTAATACCTTAAATATAATTTTTTATAATATGATATAAACCTATTAATTGGACGAGTTGATTTGGATCAATTCGCATCAGGTCAATTCAAATTTTTAAATTTTAGAGTCATTTTTGGATTAGGATCATTTTGTTTTCGAATCATTTTGGGTGTTAGTTATCAATGCAAAATTGAAGGTATATAAATACGAAATATGTATACATATATAAAATTTGTCATGTGGTATCGTACATAGATACATATTGTATGATTACAATACACAATTATATCCATGGTGAATAAGAAATTGATCTTTTCATATTCACTTGAAGAAGAAGAAATTAGTTGGTGGCATTAGGTGGTACATGCAATCCCATATTGAAAACTTAAAACTTATGTTAGTAATATATATAAGCTTAGTTTCTAACTAAAATTAGGCCTCAATGGTACTTAAGCTTTGGTGTGAAAGTTAAGGCTTACATGAGTTTGAGAAACCATACGCATGTTAAGCGAAGTTAAGTTGGCTTGAGCCTAAGCTTGGGCTTAGATTAAAGGTTAAGTGGCCTTAATTTTTTTTAAAGCCTAATTGGTTGAACTTATTGTCTGAACAAAACATGTGTCTTAAAAATGTTATAATATTTTTAAATTTGAAAAATCTTGTTGGTTGAAAAAATTATCCAAAACAATTTTATAGTGTCCAAAGCTAAAACTGTTGGAATCAATTTTTGTCTTGTCCGAAATTATAGAAACAATTTCTCTAGTCTTCTTCCATCAAAATTTGGTTGTCTTAATCATCTAAGAAAGAATACACTGTATTCCTTACTGATTCATGTAGCTACCATTGTTATGCTTTCTACTATAATGAAACTAAGAAACTTAATAGACGGATTGCGATGAATTTCTTGAGCACAATAAACAATTAATAAATGTTTTAAGGTCAGATGTTTCAAATTTTGAATCAATCTAGTTTCGGTGTATCTTGATTGTATATTGAATTTTGGTCTAATTCTTCAATTTTTGTTTCACTTTCTATACAATATATTTTTTTATTATGTTTTGCAATATTGAATTTTTTTTTTTGTGCATATTTTCCAATGTCAAGTATTTTTCATACTAGATTTGGGTCTCGATCATTTGAATCAATCAAGTTTGACACTCGAGTTATATGAGTTTGAATCATTTGGGTTCAATTTATTAATTTTAAATTCAAATAAAATTTAAATAAATTATTTGATAAGTGAAATTTAATTAGAATTTTATTGAAATATAGAAAACAAATCATATTTAAAAATAAATATAGAAATTATAATTTTTAATAAAAATAAATATCTATTGGACTTGATTTTTGGATTTTTACATAATCGAGTAATTTTTCAAATTCAAATATTTATTTTATTTAAACAGGTAGATTATTTAACAAACTTTTATACTACGATAAATAAAAAATTATTTAAATAAAGAGTCCACAAATTTTTAGATTTCACAAATAAAGCTAGAAAAATAATGTATAATCTCGTATGATATATTTAAAATTAAACAAATAATTGAAAAAAATAAAAATTATGATAAAATCTTAATTGTTAAAAATAAAATTTAAATATAAAAGGTAAGTATATAAAATATGTTCCAATAAAAAAAATGACTTCATTCGAAGACTTCAAAAAAATGGATACTTAAACAGGATAGAGGAAGTTTAAGTTGAGGTATTTATGGGTGGGTTATTTGTTCAAATCTAAAGGTTTGTCCAACATTTAGGAGGACAAAAATATTAAGTCTATAAAGTTGGTTTGGACAATAAAATTATACTTATTTATAAAAGCGGTTGAACCTTGGCTCCAATATTTAAGGCCCAAGCCCAATTAGGCATGGCTTATTTTTCAATTATATAATTTTATATTATATTTATATATAACTTATATCGTATGAAGAATAAACATATATGAAATTTTAGTGTAAATTTAAAATGAAAATTATTAAATTACTAAATATTAAATTTAAAAAAAAAGTTCGAATTACCTATTTATAAATATCTGCGAGCCTAAGCAGAATTTGAAACTCATAATTCAGACCAGGCAGGCTTGACAAAGCATAAAATCATGCTTAAACCTAATCTAAACTAAACTCAATCTGACTTATAAATACTTTTAATTTTTTAATGAATATATATTGATTTTTTGAATTAGAAAAGACATGTCATGCACCTTAAAACAAAATTTATGAAAATAAATAACTTTTATGGTTTAAAGGAATGGATCTTCGAATTAATTCTGCTGTTTGATGCGCCAATCTCTTGAACCAAATGTTTTGATGTCATGATATTAAGTAATTAGATGCCATTTATACGGAAGAAAAAATTTATAGTAGGAAATTACTTCTTCATCCAAAACTTTTACTACTTTATATCATTTAGTATCTAAAAGCATGTTGTATATTTGAACCAAATCAATAATCAAATGTTGCTATTCTTTTTTTTTAGGTGTTCTATTCATATGTTAATAGCATCGTCCATAACGACTTGGTGAAAGTACTGAGGACAAGCCTCTATCCAATGCGCATCAACTTCTAATGACATACCACCTTTAGCAATGCTGTGAGCTACAATGTGTCTATCTCTTCCAACGTGTAGCACATGGTATTCCTGAACGGTTGCCAGCTGCTACCTACCTCCTTAATAATAGGGGGCCCATGTTGGAAAAATCCTTTGATGACCAGTCTAGAGTACCCCTTGTTGGACTTTATGTGGCCCACATGATAATAAATGGACCAAGATAATTAAATCAAATTATTAAGGTGAAATTATAA
>JBBYHM010366819.1:0-19034 GCA_038381775.1 Adansonia rubrostipa | reverse complement strand
ATAAGGTAATTATCAAGAAAAGGATATAGACTAGAAGGCTTATACGGGGTGTTCGTCTTTGTGTATTTGGAGCGAGTTTGGATTCTTGATCAACAATGGCTAGAGGTATGTATGTTTTATTTAAATTGTTACACCCCGAGGTCATCTTGCGGTGTATGTTGGTGAAGAATGCAAGAGATTTGTCGTCGGCATAAGGTTGCTCGAGCATCCACTCTTGAAGGCATTGCTTGATCGTGCAGAGCAAGTGTTTGACTTTTGTGCGGGATCTCAACTTTGCATCCCTAGCGATGAGAACATTTTCGCAATCGTTCTTCAATACGTAGCTGTCGACTATCAACATGATCAAAGGCCTCGACTTTGTTTCCAAGGCTCCTCATTTTACCTTCTTTTTCTTTTCCCATTTTTGTGTAATGAAGGCCATATTCTAAGAAAAAAAAGATTTCAAACATTAAAATTAAAATTTTAAACTTATTGAATACTATCAATATGAATCAATTAATCTAAACTACAAGTTTTGTGTTTTATTTATTTTGAAAGTGCAAAGTCAGTGCAAGAAAACTACTGCCACAAAATTTGTTGTAGATTACGATTTGGGAAAATTCTAAAAAAAAGTAAAGTGGATTGATAATTATTAAAAATGAATAAAATCGAAAAAATTATTTTAAAGAAGAAAATAATAATTATTAAAATTCTTAATAAAAAACTGTAATTATTTTTTATCCCTCACTTCTTTTCTTTTCACCTGCTGTTTTTCTAAGTGTTGGGGGGGAAGTTGGTTCTCTTTGTGAGGGAACCGACCCCAACCAATATATATTATATTACATTATATTATATATGAATTATATATATTAAAAGTATTTTATATTAAACCTTAAAATTATAAAATAAAAAATATTATATTAAATTACAAATTAAAAATTAATCTTGAAATATAATAAATCTCAAATTATTATTTTAAAAATAAAAATATTTTATATTAAATCTCAAATTGTTATGTAAAAAATATATAGATAAGTATAACTAAATGTACAATTTACCATGATTAAATGTACAAATGACGAGAAATAAGTGTACAAGAACCTAAAACCGAATTTATGTCAAAATTAAAAAATATTTAATATTAGATCCAAATTATTTTTAAAAATTAAAAATAATATGTTTTATATATATTATATATAATATATATTATATAATACATATATAATATAATATATCATATTATAAACATAATATAATAATATATTGTATATAATATTAAATTCTGAATTACTATTTAAAAAATAATACAAATTAAAAAAATTATATTAAATTTTGGATTATTATATAAAAATAAAAAAATTATATTAAATCCCAAATTACTTTTGAAAAAATTAAAAATTATATATATTACATATAAATTATATAATATATAATATATAATATATAATATATATTATACAATAAAAATAAAAATATTTTATATTAAATCCTAATTACTATTTAAAAATAATAAAAAAATAAAAGATATTTTATCTTAAATTATTCATATTAAGTTCTGAATTACTATTTAAAAATAATAATAATTAAAAATATTTATATTAAATCCTAAATTATTTTACAAAAGTAATAAAAATAAAAAAATTATATTAAATCTCGAATTATTATATAAAAATAATAACTAAATTATAACTAAGCGTACGAATAACTATAACTAAATGTATGACTCACCATAACTAAAAGTACGACTCACCATAACTAAATGTACGAATGACTATAACTAAATGTATGAATGACCATAACTAAATGTACGATTCACCATAACTAAATATACGACTCACTATAACTAAATATACGACTCACCATAACTAAAAGTACGAATGATAAAACTAAATGTACAACTCACCGTAACTAAATGTACAACTCACCATAACTAAATGTACAAATAACTATAACTAAATGTATGACTCACCATAACTAAATGTATGAATAACTATAACTAAATGTACGAATGACTATAACTAAATGTGAGACTCATTATAACTAAATATACAACTCACCATAATTAAATGTACAAATGACTATAACTAAATATACAAATGATTATAACTAAATAATAAAAATAATATATTGCTATGGTGAGCCATATATGTAGTTATGGTGAGTTGTACATTTAGTTATGGTGAGTCATACATTTAGTTATGGTGAGTCATACATTTAGTATGGTTATTCGTACATTTAGTTATTGTTATTTGTATATTTAGTTATACTCATCTGTATATTTAGTTATGGTGAGCCGTACATTTAATTATGGTAAGTTGTACATTTATTTATAGTCATTCGTACATTTAGTTATACTAATCCGTGTATTTAGTTATAGTCATTTATAAATTTAGTTATTATTTTTTATATAGTAATTCAAGATTTAATATAAATATTTTTTTTATTAATTTATATAATAATTCATGATTTAATATAAAATATTTTTTAATTATTATTATTTTTAAATAATAATTTAGAATTTAATATAAAATATTTTTATTTTTATTATTTTTAAATAATTTAATATAAAATATCTTTTATTTTTACTATTTTTAAATATTAATTCAAGATTTAATATAAAATATTATTATTATTTATTATATAATATATAATATATATTATATAATTTATATATAATATATATTATTTTTAATTTTTTCAAAAATAATTTGGGATTTAATATAAATTTTTTTATTTTTTGTTTTTATAAAATAATTCAAGATTTAATATACAATATTTTGTTATTTTTATTAATTTTTAAATAGTAATTTAGAATTTAATGTAAAATATTTTTTATTTTTATTATATATAATATATATTATATAATATATTATTATATTATGTTTATAGTATGATATATTCTATTATATTTTATTATATAATATATATTATATATATTATTTTTAATTTTTTAAAAATAATTTGGATTTAATATTAAATATTTTTAAATTTTAAGGTAGATTCGGTTTTAGGTTCTTGTACACTCATTTCTTGTCATCTGTACATTTAATTATAATAAGTTGTACATTTAGTTATACTCATCCATACATTTTTATATAATAATTTAAAATTTAATAAAAAATATTTTTATTTTTAAAATAATAACTTACGATTTAATATAATTTGAGATTATTTTATAATTTGAGATTTAATATAATATTTTTCATTATATAAATTTAAGATTTAATGTAAAATATTTTAATGTAGATTTGGTTTTAGATTCTTGTACACTCATTTCTTGTTATCTGTACATTTAATTATAGTAAGTTGTACATTTTGTTATACTCATCTATACATTTTTATATAATAATTCAAGATTTAATAAAAAAATATTTTTATTTTTAAAATAATAATTTAAGATTTAATATAATTTGAGATTATTTATAATTCGAGATTTAATATAATATTTTTTATTATATAAATTTAGAATTTAATGTAAAATATTTTTAATTTTTTATTATTTTTAAATAATATTTTTAATATATATAATATAATGTATATTTATTGGTTACGCAGTCAGTTCCCTTGTTTTGAAGGAAAATTTTTTAAAGCAATGAAATTTGTAATATTCTAGAATCTGCCTGAAAATGAGAAACTAAAAAAATTATATTCCTGAATGAAAAAACAAAAATCATTCTAAGAACAAAAAGAAGCAAGAAACTATATTCGAAAACCCAAAAAATGTTATGCTTAATAAAGTATTATTCAATATTTTATATTTTATGAAAACAACAGTTAAGGCATCAATTTTATGATGTAAAATCTTAATTTAATTGATATTTAACCACATTACTAATTAAGTAATAATTACTTTAAGACTAACTTAAGGTATTTATAAATTAACCAATGATTAAATTTAAACAAATGAAATTATCATTATCTTATTTTAATTGAATATTTTGATGAAAATATAATCCTAATCTTATAATATAATAATAAAGTATTATTTCAATAGTTATTAAGTAATACAATAAACAATAATGTATATTATCATTGAATAAAGTGTTTTAATTAAATTAAACTTGTTATTTATAAATTAGATAAATAAAAATATTTATAATGTTACTTTAGAAATAAAATAAATGGTAATGACTATTTTTGTCAATTTAAAAAGATTCTTTATATTCGTATTTTTACATATATTATAAATATATTATTTAATGTTGGGTTTTTAAATATATACATATATATATATATATGAAAAATATTTTATTTATATTCTCTCTATCTTATGCATGATGTAATTAAGATGAACTGAGCTAAAATTATAAGATGCTTCATTTAAAAGTTTGAGCTAGATCGAGTTTCATTTTTAAAGCTCAAAGTCAATTCAAGATATAAAATCGAATTGTTCAAACTTGCTCAATTAGATTCATTTATCTTTGTAAAAGATGAATTTGATTCTTATGCTTGACTTTAAACTCAATTATTTATACTCGAGTTTAAGTTTGAATTGAGATTTTTCGATACTAATTAAAACAAAAAATATATATTAAAAAAACTCGATTAGGCTCGCGGGCTATTCTAATCAAATATTATGATACTCGAATTCGGCTCACTCAACTACTCGAGCTCAACTCAACATTGACTAGGACAAGTCTGAATTTTTTCTGGCATAAATGTCTCGTTTATACCTTTAGCCATAACTATTGTTTTACTATTTTTTAGTCAAATTTGTTTAATTTTAACTTTAAGTATTTAATCATTTAATTAAATTAAATTTGGACCAATATTTATTTAAACATGATTTTGTTCAAAAATTCCAAAGAATTGTTTTTCAATTTTTTGATTTTATTTTCAAATTCCAAATAATAATGACATATAAATAAAAGACAATAAAGGATTTGACAAATTAATGATAGTGACTTATAAAAGTTACTTAAAAACTTAACCATATAAAATTATTGGTAATTATATTTTAAAATTTTAAAGAAAATACTCATTTTAATAAGCTTTTTCAAATATTGTTTTTTCATTTCATCATCATGATGATGTCATAATTAATCTAACTAATATATATATATATATATATTTATATATTTGTTGGTTGAAAATAATGGGTGTAACTATCAATTTAGCCACCAACAATGATCCAATTCTATCTTTATTAGTGTTTTAGGTGGCTATCATTTTCAACTTTCAAGTAGACTAGTCTTTCTACATATTCCTATTGGTATATTTTTGTGTTATATATTTTTATAAGTTTTGATATGTTAATTATTTGTTTTATATAGCTGTTAATACATTCATATATTCACATTATCTTTTTCATATCTTATTTTATATCATATTTAATTTTTTATTATTTTCGTTCATATATACATATCGTATCTTATATTACCATGTTTACTTTAAGGGTCAGTTTAGACTTTAACAATGTGTAAAAAAAAAAAATTTGAAACAACTAGATATTAATGAACCTAAATATTTTAGTATTCTTTTGCTATTCTCTTTTTGTTAATCTAGCCTAACCCAACAAACAACTTAAACAATATAAGAGCTTTTTTATTATTAGGTTCAACCTAGACCTATTAACTTTAACTCGAACCTTAAAAACTGGATCAATTCATCCGAATCCAAACTCAAATGAATCTAATTTGATAAAAAAAACCAACAAATTGAACCCGACCAACCCAAACTCGAATGACACAAATTAAGAATGACTTGAACTCAAAGTAAATTGAACTCAAAATGACCTAAACTTAAATTGACCTGAACAATTAATCCGAAATGACCAAACCTAAGTATTAAACTTAATTGATTCACCAATTAACTAAAGTGTTAAACCTGATTGACTCAAACCTGAAATAACTCAAAATTGAAGTGATTAAAAAACAAGCCAAACCCAAAATGACCGACCCAATTAATCCAACCAAAAACCAACCAATTCGCCTAATTAATAGGTTTAGTTTAATCTGAACTATGAAATTTAACATTTTCATTAGATTTTGCAATCCGTGCATTCATGTCATATTCGTGTACTTTCGTGTCATAATCATATTTAGTGCATTTCACATTTTTATATAAATTTTGATACAATAATAATTCGTATTATATAGATTTTGATGTATTCATGCTATGTCATGTTTTAATTGCTTTATGAGTGTCATATTCATGTAATCATGCCTAAAATTCATGTAATAATGCACATTGAGTAGTTACATTGGGCCAAGGGAATTGCTTAATTATAAATAAGAGTCTTTGCCTTTAAAGAGACATACTACTTGTGAGAAAGAGACCCTATATACTAGAGAGAGGTTTTTGTAGACATCATATTTTGTCCGAGCCAACATTCAAGGTATCAGAGGTCATTGTTTGAGGCACCATCAGAGTTATTCGGATGAGCATGTGTTGGTTCCCTATCATTCTCGACCTAGGTAAAAGGTTCAAAGAGTCAAAGGTACATAAATTGCACATTTTTGCATGTATATATTGATAAATGGCCTTTAAGTACAAATACAAGCCTTCATATCATCAAAATTCAAAATTTCACATGTTGTATCGATATAAATGGGACTTATATCGATACATTTGCTTAAAGTATTGATACATAAGTGAAACATATCGATACAAGGCTTGGCAATTGCTAAAATTTGATTTTTGGACAAAACATATCAATATACAAGTGATTGTATTGGTACATTCTAAAAATGGATTGATAAATAAGTTATTGTATCGATACATTTTGGAAATGTATCAGTACAATCTTCATTGTATGGATACATTTTAGGTTTTTTTGCTCAGATTTATTGATGTAAGATGCAACGTATTGATACATTTAGGCAAATTTGTCTAGTTTGTAGCACTTTTCAGTTCTTGCATCATTAGGTCAAAGTTTCGATTTAGTCACGTGTTTGGCACCAAAAATAATCAAAATTTATGCTAAGCCTCAACATTGGACTTATAGTTGGATCAAATGAATTTTTGAGGCCCAAAATAACTAGAAAATGGAATATTTTCATTGAAAACATGGTTTGTTTAAGGGAATACTTGGCCTTTCTCAACCAACATAATGCATGAAATAGTCTGCTCCACCATAATGCTTGCTGCAGCCAATGAAAATCAAGCCGGCTGAGCATATTACTCAAGGCTATTGCAAGGTACATAAAGAAAAACCTAAAATGCCTTAATTTTTTTCGCTCATAAACCTTGGCTAACCATGTACTTATGGAAACAAAAAGGGCTCAGTTGAGAGATACATTGACACACTCTCCAAAAACATTCCTCAACCACCGAAAAAACATTCATGATTTTCGTAACTCTCCATAGCAACCCTCTAAAATCTCTTCAAAGCCCTCATTCTTGCTTCCTTTCATCATCAAACTTCTTTCCATCCACAGTGCTACGTCAAAGCTCATCTTGGCCATTCCTTCTTACTCATTTATAGCAAGCAAAGTATAGACAACTAATTTCATCTGAGCCCTTTCTTCGATAGTTTAAAATACCGAGACTGAGAACCTAGCAATTGTTTTGGTGGGGTCGACCTTATCCAGGCAGTCTGGGCTTTTTTAAGACTTATTTAGTCATGCCTAAATGGCCATTTTGCATATGACAGAAAAAGTGTAGCTTCAAGGGTTATAAAAAATAAATCTACGATGAAAAAAAGACAAATAAGGAGAACAATTAGTTTTTAAATAATTTTAATTTTGAAATTTAGTTTTAGATATGATATCAAAGTTAAATTTCTCATTTTTAAAGATTTTTTAAAATTTTTTAATGAAATTTGATAAGTCCACTATCGTATATTTTTATTAATATTTGTGTAATATTTATGCCGATACTCACTTCGAAAAACCTAAAATATTCAAGAAAAAAATTCATATTGGTATTTTATATTACGAGGTGTCAAATAGTCAAATTTGATGCTAAGTTTTGAATTTTTCACAATATCATAACTGTCGTGCTCCAAAAAAGTTTTTAGGGTATAACTTGCTTAGGATTTCAGGTTTTTATCCTTATTATTTTTATTGATTAATGTTTTGAGTAATGCACTAAATTTCTTATTGGGCCCCCATATTTTAATTTCCTTACTTTTGAATGTGTGTAATTTTCAAATTTTCGTAAAAAGGCCTTTTAATTTATTTCTTTCACTAGGAATTTTTCTATGAAAACTTTTATTTAAATTTTCATATATTAAATATTTTCTCATTTATTTTATTTATTTATTTTTTACAGGCTAAGGAAAATTTTCTATTTCAAGGGCTTGAGACTTTCAAATTAAACTAATGGGCCCTAAAACCTAGATATTTTCCAATAAGTCTAATAAGCTTACTAAGCCCATTATATTTTCCTACAAGCCTAATAAGCTTATTTTATATCCTCCAACAAGCCCATTTGAGATTTTACAACAAAGCCCACTAGCTTTTTCGCTTTCTAAAATTTTTATTAATTTTTTTGGGTTAGAAATTTTTATATGAATATTTAATTGGACCTACCATTTGATTATGTTCTTAATTGAATTCATCATGTGAAATTTTTATTTTTTGAATATATAATTTTTAACTTATTATAATTTAATCCTTTCAATTCATTTTTTATACAATTTCCAATTAAAATTTTTTGGAATTATGATTTTATTTATTTCTTCATTTTTGAAATTGTATTTATAGTTATTTTAATTTTAGAATTTGATAATTTAGTTACATGAGAATTAATTTGGTTGGAATTGAATTTTTCCTTAACTAAATTATTTTAATCCTAACTATTACATTAGGATAAGTTTATCTTGATCACCATGAAGCCTATGGAATCAGCTTATGACTCATACATAGTGATTAAGATAAAACACAAAAAATATTAATTAAACCTTATGTAACCAAAAAATGTATATTAAAGGATAAAATCAAAAAAATAATAATAAAAAAGGTGAAATTTGGCCAAATCCTTCCCTTTATAAATAGGGGGAGGATGTTATGTTTAAAGCCAATGGTTCCATAGCTAAATTGGTTATTTTCCTTAAGCGTTTTCAAGCTTTTTTTTTTTTCCCAAGCTTCCAAACTTTAAAGATAGTTTTACTTAGAAAAATTTTGATTTTTGTTCTTTCCTTCATATTTCTTCCTTTTAATGAGCTTAGTAATTACTTGTGCTCATGGATTTTCATTCGCATTTAAAGGCCTAGTATGAAGACCGTAAACAATTTTCCTGATTTAGTTATTATATTTTATTTTTTCTTAACAATAATTTGATTTTCATCTAGAAAATATAAATTTTGTTGTGGAAATGATGTTATCTTAGTATGAACATAATTTTGAGCTATTTTACTTGGTATTTTCATATAGATTGTTGATAAAGTATGTTCATATGTTCATTTTTCTCATGATTTCATGCAAATTTGAGCTTCGTAGAAACTAGTATATATATTGTTGTTGTTAATAATGAAACCATGCTGAGAAAAAAATTCTTCTTGGTTGTTGTTGATGAAGGCCAAATATGATGGTGGATTTTGGATAAATTTTCATTTTTGTTTTGATAACATTTGGGATTATTTTGTGATGATTGAAGTTGTGGGGCCAAAAAAAATAATTGACCTAGATGGGTATTTCCAAGCTTGGCCAAACCTTATAAAAGTCGTTTAGTGAAGTTTTTTGGGTTTTTTAGGCTATTTTATAATTATGAAAAATATAAAGACTAAATTGTAAAATTAAAAAATTTTTTCCAAGGCCATCCAAGCTTGGCTGAATGCTTTGTAGGACCCTTAAAGGTATTTTCATGGATATTTTAACATGTTTGAGTGTTTTCCTCCATTTTTAGCCTTTTAGGTGTCTTTTTGTAATTTTATAAGGTTTAAAGGTTTGTTTGCAAAAATTGAAAAAAATTGTTCCAAGGCCAAAGGTGCTTAACCAAATGATTTTAGTGAGTTTTGGTAAATTTCCATGTTGATTTTTTATATTTGTTTATGCATTTTATTTCATTTAAAGATTAAATTGAAAAGTTAAAAAAGTTTAGAGTTTATTAAGTGAAGACTTGTATTTTAGGGTTAAATGAATTATCTCAAGATCAAATTGCCTCTTTAGGGTATTGTGGACATAGTAGGAACATTTTTAGCATTTTTAGTCACTTTGCGATCACACTACAATTTTGAGAAATGTAGGGATATGATAGCAAATTTTGCATTTTAGGTTAAATTTGATGTCTAAGCTACCCATTTAGGGTATAATTGTCATTTTATGATATATTTGAGTCTTTTAGGGTTATCGAGATACTTTCACATCGAAGGTATACCTTAGGGACATTTAAGTAATTTATCTTAGAACCGAGTCCTATAAGGTCACAGTAATACTTTCATATCAAAGGTGTACAATAAGATAGGTTCATCTTTTTATGATGTTATTGAGTCATTTTGGGTTACCAAGATACTTTCATGTCAAAGGCAAACCTTAAGGATATTTTGGTAATTCATTTTAGAGCCAAGGTCTTTAGAGTCATCTAGATACTTTCATATTGAAGGTATACTTTAGGGGATATTTTGGTCTCATAGACCAATTTTGAGTTTTTAGACTCTAATTTTGTACTTTTCATTAAAATTGTATCTTAGGACAAGCTTTTATTATTTTTTATAAAACTGGAATTTTTAAAAGCAAGGTAGTGTCTCCGAATTAAAGTGGTACATGTAATATCTCCCAACATATGAAATTTTAAAAGCAAGGCAATTTTAATAACAAGATATCATTTTTAAAATAAGTAAAATTAGGATTTTTGAATTCTGTAAAACTAAAATCTTTCATATTTCTCTGGTCCTCTGGTGGGTGTAGAAGATATTTTGATCTTTTAAAAATATTAAAAACTTAATTTTCTCAAATGAAATAATAAATTTAGTTTAGAAAATTTTGAAATACGAGAATTTTAATTAAATACTGGATATCAATTTTCGGGCATTATGAGAAGGATCGGTTCTTACTTATGATTGTAACCGCCCAAACCCTTTCACGTGATTTCCAGTATTAATGTGTACCTTAAACTTTGTTTTTAAAGGTTTCATAATCCTAAAAATACAAACTCGATATGTAATAAATCTCACCTAGCCAAAATAGATTAGCAGCAACTCCAAGAAAAATGATTGTTTCATAATGATTGTTTAGGGTTAAGTCAAGTGAACAATTCATCTTAGTGACTCTATCCTTAAAAATAAAAAAATAATGATATATATGTGCATAAGAATGAGGGACTCAGTCGCCTTTAAGTTTTAGGAAATGGGATTCGCTTCTTCGCCAAGTTGCAAAACAAAGGAAATAAAAATGAGCCAAAAATTAAAAAACTCAAGAAAACTATAGAGGCATAAAAATCATAGCTTTGAGTTGACAAAGGCAAAAAGTGTTTAGCAAGATTTGTCAGTATTTTTTTTTACAATTTTCTTTTTATTTCTTTGCGTTTACACATATCTCATGCCATCTTAATTAACCAATCCCCATGAAACCATGACCTTAAGAGGAAAGCATGCACCTTTAAGCTTATTTTAATGGTATTTCTTGTTTATAATGCTTTGATGTTGCTTGAATGATTAAAAATCATTTTTTTTTTGCTCATTTTAGAATAGCCATTGTTCCATTGATTTTTGACATTCTCCACCATCATTCATGCATAAAACTTGATGATGCATTTATTATTTCAAATTATTTCAAACTAATTTGATGTTCTAGTGAGCTTGATGATGTTTTATGGCATAAAAATCATGTTTTTGATGCTAACAGATCTTCAATCATTTGTTTCATGCCATGGAAACATTTTCCAACAAGTTCATACCATCTTTAATGTTGTCATAAACATCCTCTTAAATGTCGTTCATTTTTCCTATTTTTCTTGCATTTATCTTATGCTTTATGTGATAAAATATTATCTTCTTGTTACTCCAACATATATTTGCCATAGATGCCATGTATGCATGCTTTACATGATTAAAAATGCCTTTTTGATGCCTTTCTTTGGTGTTTGTTTGCTGTGAAAACTCGTTTTCAGAGACAACCCTAAGTTAAGTCTACGTTACCTTCAATGGATGGAGATTAACGTGGATTTAATGTTGTTACTAATTCGTCCTGCAATTTTGGGAAAAAATCATGCTTTTCATGTTTGGATTCAAGATTTAATGAGGCTAAAATGTTTTGATATTTTCTAAAAAAAATGTCTCTTTTGATTTGTTCTAAGTGATTCATGCCTTGATTCAATTGTCTAGAACCCCTTTGTAAGTGACATGGTTAATGGGCTGTTCCATCATCCTAAATTACTTCGAGATTGCTCGGAAAAACTTGTGAAGCCTATTGGACATTCTAGTGTCTGTAACCCAAGTAGAGTTCTAGGAAACCAGAAAAACTATAAAACTCCTCTGTATTACCCTGGCAGCACTATTCCCTAATTTGAAAATTTGATTCCAAACCTTAAATGATTTTTCTAGAATTTTTTATATTTTTTCTTAAATGGCATCGAATTACCTTTCCAATGATATCTTGTTTGCCCTTAAAACATTCTGGATGAAGGAGTTATGCTTTTTTAAACCACTACTATCTAAAAACCCTATAATCAATGATTTACATTCTGTTCAGGCCATTTCTGCCTATCATATGATTTTCCTAGATTTTTCAAATATTTTTCTCAAAAACTACGTAAAATTCTCTTTTCAAAAAGGTATCATTTGTAAGTTAATGAGTCTGGAATGATTTTTCAAATCTGTTACATCATTTCCCCTGCACGGGTTGCTAGTGCTGAATCAAACCTAAATTCAAAAATTAATTCTACTTAGGAAGCAAATTTCTGGGATTTTTGGAATATTTTTATGTTAATCTTTATTGAGTTGCCTTTCCAGTCTTGCTTGTCTCTCAAAGCCTTTAGATGAACTCGAAATAAATTTAAGAATATAGATAATGTGTTGTTGTCCCTTATTTTTTAGCCTCAGGAAAATTAATCGAGTTTGTTTGAACCAACTTTATTAAGGCATTTGAATGCCTTAAAGTGAATTCTGATTAACCATCCCATGGAGTTATGTGCCACTACACGAGTCGCTATCAGGCCTGGATTAAAGCCAAAGAAAATCTTCTAATTTTATCTTTTTATTTTAAGTTACTGATTTTAAGTTACGATAAATATTTCACTAAAGACACTTCATTTTCTAAAAATTAATAAAGTTTTCATTTTTGGAGATAGTCCAACCCTATTTTCTGAAAGGATACTCTAACCTTATTTTTTAAACTTCACTCCGAATCTAAATTTTATTTCTCTTAAACACTCCTAGAAACCTCTTTTTTCTACACCTTAAGCGACTATTGAGTCCAAATGCATCTTGAAATTTTCATCTCGATTATTTCACAATAATTAAAGATAATTACAAGATACATCCCGATCGTTTCTTTTTTTTTTATGCTTTTGTGTTTTTATTTCTATGCAACATCTATTATATTCATTTTCCTCTTACCAACACATTTCCCTTTGTGGTGTCTATTTTGCATTCATATTTCCAAATTGTTTTAAAAAATTACAAGACAATGATCCATGTTAGTTTCTCTCTAGTGCTTGAAGCAGAATATTAAATTTTCATAAATTAAATTTGAAGATCATTTTACTACAAAATTTCTATGTTCCTTACCTCTCTAAGGTGCATATGGGATTCAAATTTCCTTTAAAACTGGGGTTTACAATTTTATACAACATTCATGCATTAAAAGGGGATTATATCAAAATAATAACAAGTCAAAACTAAGAAACCAAAACTGATGTAAGACATGGCTAGTGGGTATCGATTTCGAGCGTCGTGGGGATGTTAGTACCTTTTTACGCATAACCAACCCCCAAACCTAATTGATTAATCTTTAGACCTCATAGACCTTGGAATCAATGTTTCAAGTTTTACACCTTGAAATATCAATTTTAATGGGCATCCGATCATGCCTAGCCCAAAATGATCGCTGGTAACTCAAAGTTTTTAGCCACTTTATGGTGGCCGTCTAAGACCAGTTGGATGAGTGATTTGTCTAGTGGTCCTCACCTCTACTTTCATTTCATTATGCCTAATCCAAATCCCAATAAAGGGGTATCTCAAAGGCACACTTTTAAGTCATGCACATCATCCGAGCAATAGAGTAAGGGCACGTTGTGATAGTTATATTAGGGCTTTTAGTTGATGAGTTATAATATTGGTGAGGAGGGTTTGTAATGTTGTCCATACAAAAGTTACAAATTTTAGTTTTTAACTAGTGAAGATTTTTTATCCTTTTAGGGTCGTAGGCAAAGGATAGAGTGTTGAACCAAGTTAAAATTTACGGTTTTTTTTATTGTTGAGTGTTTTTATGAGCTGTTACACTATTCTCAACAACTAGTATCAGAGCTTTTGGTTCGAGAGAAAAGTGTTAAACTTTTGGTTTGAAAGAAGAGTGTTTCATTATAGTATGACTAGTGCAATGAAATTTGAAGTCCCGATTTTTTATGGCAAAAGTAATTTCTTTTTATGGCAGTACACAATGCAAGGTCTTTTGGTGCAACAAGGTTTTGATATAGCATTGGTTGAAACAAAGCATGAAAAGATTAAAGATTAAAGAAAGCGAGTGGCAGTCTATGCAAAGGAAAGCTACAAGCATAATCAGGTTAGTTCTTGCTCCTGTAATTAAGTATAATGTGTTAAATGAGAAAGCACCTATAAAGATTTGGAAAAAGTTGAAGGAGATTTATGTGTTGAAGTCACTAATTAATTGTTTATGCTTAAAGATAGACTTGTGTACACTGAGAATGAAAGAAAAAAGTAATATGCATTATCATATTAATGAGTTTAATTAGCCAGTTTATCAATTGTTGAATGTAGGAGAATAGCTAAGTGATGAAGAGCAAGCAATTATTTTATTAGCTTCACTGTCGCATCTTATAAATTATTAGTAAGATCGCTTATTGATTGGAAAAAATATTGTCAAGCTAGATGATGTAGCCATAGTTTTGGGAGAGAATCAAATGATGCATAAAAGTGATCATGCCAATAAAAATGCAAGCATACTAGTTGTGGAGAGATATTAAAGAGTAAAGAAAACTTTTTATGGTAGAATTGGACAATGAGAAAAGTCTATCGGGAGAGCTAATAGTGATGCCAAGTGCTACTATTTAGAAAATGTTGGGCACTTTCAATTTCAATGTCCATAGATGTGAGTAGACTTAAAGAGTCTAAAGATGTTAAAAGGAAATGTGAAGGCATCAGCTAATAAATGTCATACTGATTTGTTTTATGTAAAAGATAATGATTCTGTGTAGAGTCACTCTAAATGGGCATTGGACTTTATCTTGATATGCAAGTGTGTAAGGATCAAGCCATATTTACTACATTGCAAAAAGATGAAGATTTTGGTTGTATCAATGTGAGAAAGAATCTAAAGTTGAAAGTTTTAGAAGAGTTTACACACGATGGTAAAGTCCAAGATATTCCTAATACGAGATATGTGCCTATTGCTGATGTCAACATTATTTCATTGGGAGAGATAACATCACATGGATGCAAGTATGTAGGAATTGGGAAGACATGTAATGTGTACAAGAGAAATCACTTGGTTCTACAAGGCAAAAAAAAGACAAGAAAAACACTTTTTACTTGGAAAGCTAATACACGAAGGGAACGTTTGAAGGTCACAAAGTAGAGAAGAAAATTGAAAAGAAAGTTTAATTTTCAAAGAAGATTAAGGTAATTAAGGATTTTGACTTAACATGGGATTCTCTAATCTCACATCGAGTACTTACACTAGGTTAAAGGAATTACTCAATTATAAATAATAGGCTTAGCCTTTAGGAAAATAAATCACTTGTGACATAGAGACCTTACATGCTACAGAGAGGTTGCACTAGGGTTTTTAGGTGATAAATTATATATTTGTGAAGAGAGCTTGTAGCTTTATCCGTGCAAAGTTACAAGTTATATTTTTTATTAGTGCAGACTTTTACCCTTTTAGGGTCATAAACATAGGTCAAAGAGGTTGAATTACGTTAAAATTTATGTTTTTTTATTGTTAAATGTTTTATGCATTGTCTCGCTATTCTCAACAATTGATAAAGTTTGGTAGTTAGGGGGCTAACCCGTTGGAAAGAAAACCAGAATTGAATACCTACTCTTTGCCACAAGGAAAAATATGAAACTGATTGCTCATCCAACTTTTTTTTTTTTTGTTTGGTACAAATGAAAAAAATGTTTATTAATAAAGTGTTGAATTTTATTTTAGGTGATTGAGATTTAATTTTTGATAATTTCAAACATAAAGAATAATAATAAAAGGTAATGCTTTGATTCTCTTAAAAGAAAATAAGAGTAATTAATTGAAATCTAAATCAAAATTGAAAAAATCGGATCAAATGTCAAATTAGTGAAAACCTCATTCACCTTAGTGATCTATTAAATAGGCTTATTTAATTAAAAAATTTTAAATAAATAATTTTAATATTAAATAAGTAATGAGTGTACCTGCTATAATCAACAATTAATGAAAATAAAATTTTGACTTAATAATATGCTTTTTAATAAATAATTAAGAAATTAAAAAAATTTAAATCTCTTCACTTGTAAAAAAAAAAAAGATTAACAGGTTTTTCCAAAATTCTTTTATTATTGTAATTTACCAATTTTAAGTACTATATTAGACGTCTAAATTTTTTTAATTAAATCAATCAACTGGCTGTTCTTATTTTTTTTCAACCATGGTCTAAATTGTTGGAATTAAAAAAAAAGGTGCTGAATTGAAATCTTAACCAATCAAGCCCAGCTCTAGCTTTGCTTAGAGCTCGAGTTGTACGTAAGATGATGATAGTGGATAGTGAAAATTAGAGATTTGATGATTTTAATTTTTTTTTTTTTGGATTTAATGTAGGAATGGATTCAGATATAAACTTTTTGAGATCTGTTACGTGAGTCATTTTAGTTTTAATGTGGATAGTTTCTAATATTTTTAATTTATTATTCGAATTTACTTTATTTAAATAGATATGGTATTCGAATCAAATATATATTTGCATGTTTAATTATTATTAATTATATATATTTTTAAAAATTTGATTTAATAAATTTAAATATTTAATGAATTCAAATATCTAACAAATATTTTTATGTAAATCAAATATAAATTGGAATAATAATATTGAAATATAAAGAGCTGAGAAGGGCTGGCCTCCTAAATTAAAGAAAATCATTAGTGGCAAGCTTTCTTAACTAAACAAAAAAAAAAGTTTTTACCCCCTAATCCATGAAAATACAATTAGAAATTGCCTTTCTTAAATAAGGGGAAAAAAAAGGAAAAATTCTAGTTTGGTCTCAATATTTTTTAATTTTGGCAACTTCTTTGTAGGATAAATATATTAATATAACTAATTTGTTAAATTTAAATTTTATCTTTGTTAATTTGATTCTCTTTAATTTTTTACTTAATTAAACATTATTATATTTATACGTAATAATTACTTCATTAAATTAAAATTTTTTCTTTTCCATCGATAAAAAAAAATCTTAATATCAATTATGGTGTGTCCTCCAATATTTTTTTTTTACAATAATAATAGAAAAATAATTAAAGAAAGTTTAATTATTATAATCTTTATATAAAATAACTACGTATTAATTCTTTTAATTTTTGAAATTTTTTAATTCTTTCAATTTTTTATAAGAATTATTTTAAAAAGTTAAAGTTACTATCTTACATTTTTTTTTTTGTGTTAATCATATTTTTACTCATCGACCCTCCAAAATAAAATTTTTTGCTTCATCCGTGATAATAAACTAATTTGGATATAAAATAAATTAAGCTTATTTGAATTCTAAACTTCAAAAATTATAAATATTAAATTCATTGTCATCCTTAAGTTTATATGTGTTGGCTTAGGCCAATTAGGTTTGAATAAAAAAATTTTTTTTAAGTTCAATTCAGACACAATCTATTGGCATTAAAAAATTTATTTTATTGTTTTAAAATATATTAAAAGATTAAAAATATATTTTATAGATATTTATATTTTTATAATCAAATATAAATAAAATATTTGATTATCAATTAAACAGCAAATTAAATCAGATCAAATTAGGTTGAATTACAAAATACTATTCTATACTCAATCAAATTCAAAAGTTGCAAATGTTGAGATTTTACTGTAGGCTTAATGGATATCGATTAAGTGAACTAATTAAATTAAATTTTAGAATACCAAATAGATAACGGTGAATAAATCAAATTAGAGTTGCCAATTGAAATTCAACAATTTATTACTTATTATACGTCAAATTTTAAAGCCACTTTTATTGATTATTATAACTTTGTTACTTCAATATATGTTATAGAATAAACAAATAGAAATATGGGATGGAGACTGATTGCCCCGAATCTGGAAATTTTTCTTTACATTAAAGTCTGTTCGAGTATTATTTTATAATAAAGAAATTGCCTCCAGATTATATATCTTAAATTTGGGCCTTTTATTAAAATAATATAAATTTTTTTTATTTATCGAAATAAGCCGTTTTCAAATTATTTACTGAAATAGGTCAATTTTAAAAAGATATCGAGAAATCGCCATTTCCAATGACGATTTTTCAACATAAAAAAAATTATAAAATTTAATTGAGAAATCATCGTATTAGATGATGATTTCTCAACGTTCAAAGAAAGAAATGCTTGTATTGGAAAATCGTCATATGAGAGGCGATTTCCCAATAAATTTTGAATTTTTTTTTTAAAAAAGTAAACTAATAATTATTTAAAAAGAGCAAAACCAAAAAATAATTATAAAGAAGGAAATAATTATTAAAATTATTAATAAAAATTTTAATTACCTTTTTACTTTTAATTTTATTCTTTTTTTTATTGTTGCTCTTCTCTATGTTCTTAATAAAACTGACTCTTCCTGTATATATAAAAATATATATAAATTATATATATTAAAATAATATTTACAAACAATAAAATATTAAAAATTATTTTTATTAATCTTGAGTTAGTATTTAAAAACTAATAAAAATAAAAATCTTGAATTATATTTTATATTAAATCTTGAATTACTATTTAAAAATAATTTAATAAAAACTA
>JBBYHM010366788.1:0-19037 GCA_038381775.1 Adansonia rubrostipa | reverse complement strand
AGGGATACTCCAACCCCATTTTTCAAAATTGACAAGATTTAAAAATCTTCCTTTGTCAAAATTATTTGTCATCCATGAGGTTACTCCAACCTCTATTTTCAAAGGGATACTCCAACCCTATCTTTCAACCATAATTAATTTTTTCCTCTTTCCTAGATTTCCATGAATATGTTAACAAATCTCGTTCAATCAAGAAACTCAGATGCATCTAAAAAATTATCAATTCAGTTATTCCCAGAAAATCGATGCCAATTGCAAGATAAATTACAATCGTCCATTCCTTTTCTCTACCATTGCATTGAATGATCCATGTTATGTTACTTCATTTGTTGTCTTACTAACGTGATTTCTTTGTAATGATTATTTCCATTAATGTTTTCAAATCATTTCAAATAAAATTAAAGGTAATGTTTCACATTGGTATTTCTCTAGTGCCAAAAGTGGAACAATCCATTTTCAAAGTAAAATCAAGAGGTCATTATATTCCCTATCTCTTTGAAGCGTATATGAGATTAAATATTTTTCATAGATTTGTATTTCTATAAGATTCATGCATTAAAAGAGGGTTATATCATAATATTGATAAGGTAAGATCAAAAGAATTGAAACCAAGAAAGGACATAGCTAGTAAGGTACCGATTTTAAGCATCACGAAAAGGTTCGTACCTTATCCTGCATAACCAACTCCTGAACCCAAAAGGTGAATCTTTGTACTACGTAGACCACGGGATCGATATTTCGAGTTTCGTAACTCAAAACAACTGAACTTTAACACTAAAAAATGAGGGAAAGAGAAGCTTTTCTTATGAAACCAAAGCATCAATGTCATTTATCCCAATAAGGAGAATAAGTTTATGGTGCCTAATCTTGAAAAGAAAGGAGATGACTATGTGAATCCATATTGGTCCCAATTAACAAATGAACTTTAGCTCTAAAAAATGATGGAAGAGAAGCTTTTCTTATGAAATCGAAGCATCAATGTTATTATGCCAATGAGTAGAATGAGTTAATGGCACCCAATCATGAAAAGGAAAGAGACTGCTATATGAATCCGTGCTTGTTAAAATTGACAAATGAACTTTAACTCTAAAAAATGATCAAAAGAGAAGCTTTTCTTATGAAACCAAAGTATCAATGTTATTAATCCCAACGAGGAGAATGGGTTTATGGTGCCTAATCATGAAAAGATAAGAGATTATTATGTGAATCTGGGTTTGTCCCAATTGACAAATGAACTCTAACACTAAAAAATGACGGAAAGAGAAGCTTTTCTTATGAAACTAAAGCATCCATGTCATTTATCCCAAATAGCAGAACGCATTTATGGTGCCCAATCATGAAAAAAAAAAGATTACTATTGAATCCATGTTTGTCCTAATCAACAAATGAACTTTAACTCTAAAAAAATGATGGCAACATAAGCTTTTCGTATGAAACCAAAGCATCAATGTCATTCACCCGAACAAGGAAAATGAGTTTATGGTGCCCAAACATGAAAAGAAAGGAGACTACTATGTGAATCTGTGTTTGTCCCAATTGACAAATGAACTTCAACTCTAAAAATTGATGGAAAAAGAAACTTTTCTTATGAAACCAAAGAATCAATGTCATTTAACCTAATGAGGAGAATAAGTTTATGGTGCCCAATCATGAAAAGTAAGGAGATTATTATGTGAATCCGTGTTTGTCCCAGTTAACAAATAAACCTTAACTCTAAAAAATGATGGAAAGAGAATCTTTTCTTACAAAACCAAAGCATCAATGTTATTTATCCCAAACAGTAGAAAGAGTTTACGGTACCCAATCATGAGTAGAAAGGGTGATTATTATGTGATTTTGTCTTTGTCTTAATTGACAAATGAACTTTGATTCTAAAAAATGATGGAAAAAAAAAGCTTTTTAAATGAAACCTATGCATCAATGTCATTTATCTCACTGAGCAGAATGAGTTTTTGGTGCCCAATCATGAAAAGAAAGGAGATTACTATGTGAATCCATGTTTGTCTTAATTGACAAATGAATTTAGCTCTAAAAAATGATGGAAATAGAAGCTTTTCTTATGAAATTAAAGCATCAATATCATTTATCCCAAAGAGCAGAATGCATTTATGGTGCCTAATCATGAATAGAAAGGAGATTACTATTGAATCCATATTTGTACTGATTGAAAAATAAACTTTAACTCTAAAAAAATGATGGCAGGAGAAACTTTCCTTATGAAACCAAAGCATCAGTGTCATTCACCCCAATGAGTAGAATGAGTTTATGGTGCCTAATCATGAAAAGAAATGAGACTACTATGTGAATCTATGTTTGTCCTAATTAACAAATAAACTTTAACTCTAAAAAAAATGACAGAAAGAAAAGCTTTCTTATGAAACCAAAGCATCAATGTCATTTATCCTAATGAGGATAATGAGTTTATAGTGCCCACTCATGAAAAGTAAGGAGATTATTATGAGAATCCGTGTTTGTCCCAATTGACAAATAAACCTTAATTATAAAAAATGATGGAAAGAAAAGCTTTTCTTACGAAACCAAAGCATCAATGTCATTTATCCTAAAGAGTAGAAAGGGTTTACGGTGCCTAGCCATGAATTGAAAGGGTGATTATTGTGTGATTCCATCTTTGTCCTGATTGACGAATGAACTTTGATTCTAAAAAATAATGGGAAAAAAAACTTTTTAAATGAAACCAATGCATCAATGTCATCTATCCCATGCAGCAGAATTAGTTTCTGGTGCCTAATTATGAAAAGAAAGAAGATTACTATCTAAATCCATGTTTGTCTTAATTGACAAATGAAGTTTAATTCTAAAAAATGATGGAAATATAAGCTTTTCCTATGAAATTAAATCATTAATGTCATTCATCCTAAAGAGGAGAATGAGTTTATAGTGCCCAATCATGAAAAGAAAAGAGATTACTATGTGAATCCATATTTGTCACAGTTGATAACTGAACTTTAACTCTAAAATATAATGGAAAGATAAGCATTAATATCTTTCATCCCAAAAAGGAGAATGAGTTTATAGTGCCCAATCATGAAAAGAAAAGACATTATTATATCAATCCGTGTTTGTGCCAATTGACAAATAAACTTTAACACTAAAAAATGATTGAAAGAGAAGCTTTTCTTATGAAGCCAAGACATCAATGTCATTTATCCGAATGAGGAGAATGAGTTTATAGTGCCTAATCATGAAAAGAAAGGAGATTAATATATGAATCCGTATTTGTCCTAATTGATAAATGAACTTTAACTCTAAAAGATAATGGAAAGAGAAGCTTTTCTTATGAAACCAAAGCATTAATATCATTCATCCCAATAAGGAGAATGAGTTTAAGGTGCCTAATCGTGAAAAGAAAGAAGATTACGATGTGATTCCGTGTTTATCTAGTTGACAAATGAACTTTAATTTTAAAAAATGATGGAACGAAAAGCTTTTTTTATGAAACCAAAGCATTAATATCACTCATCCTAATAAGGAGAATTAGTTTATAGTGCCCAATTATGAAAAGAATGAAGATTATTATGTGAATCTATGTTTGTCCCAATTGACAAGTGAACTTAACACTAAAAAATGATGGAAAGAAAAGTTTTTCTTACAAAACCAAAACATCAATGGCATTTATCCCAACGAGGAGAATGAGTTTATGGTGCCCAATCATGAAAAGAAAAGGGATTACTATTTGAATCTGTGCTTATCCCAATTGCCAAATGAACTTTAATTCTAAAAAATGGTGGAAAGAGAAGCTTTTCTCATGAAACCAAAGCATCAATGTCATTTATCCCAATGAGTAAAACCAGTTTATGGTGCCTAATCATGGAAGGAAAGTGTGATTATTATGTGATTCCATCTTTGTCCTAATTGATAGATGAACTTTTATTCTAAAAATGGTGGGAACAAAAACTTTTTGAATGAAACCAATCATCAATGTCATTTATCCCAATGCGGAGAATGTATTTATGCTACCTAATCATGAAAAGAAAGGAGATTATTATGTGAATCCGTGTTTGACCTAATTAACAAATGAACTTTAACTACAAAAAATGATGGAAAGAAAAGCTTTTCTTTTGAAGCCAGAGCATCAATGTCATTTAGCCTAATAAGTAGAACAAGTTAATGGCGCCCAATCATGAAAAGAAAAGAGAGTACTGTGTGAATCTATGTTTATCCCAACTGACAAATGAACTTTAACTCTAAAAAAATGATGGAAAGAGAAACTTTTCTTATGAAACCGAAGCATTATTCAAATGAGGAGAATAAGTTTATCGTGCCTAATCATGTAAAGAAAGGAGATTACTTTGTGAATCTTTGTTTATACTAGTTGACAAATGAACTTTATTTATCCTAGTCTTTTATCGCAACAAGGAGAATGAGTTTATGATGCCTAGTCATGAAAAAAAGAGATTACTATGTAAACTCTTGTTTGCCCCAATTGATAAACGAACTTTAGCTCTAAAAAATGATGGAAAGATAAGTTTTTTCTATGAAACCAAAGTATCAATGTCATTCATCTTAATAAGAAGAATGCGTTTATGGTGCCCAATCATGAAAAGAAAAGTGATTACCACATGAATCTATGTTTATCCTAATTGACAAATGAACTTTAACTCTAAAAAATGATGGAAAGAGAAGCTTTTCGAATTAAACCAAAGCATCAATGTCATTTATTAGAATGAGGAGAATGAGTTAATAGTGCCCAGTCATGAAAAGAAAAGAGATTACTATATGAATCCATGTTTGTCCCAATTGATAAATCAACTTTAACTCTAAAAAATGATTAAAAAAATATGATTTTCTTATAAAACCAAAGCATCAAATGTCATTTATCCCAATGAGCAGAATGAGTTATTGGCGCCTAATCATGAAATGGAAAGAGGCTACTACGTGAATCCGTGTTTGTCCCAATTGACAAATGAATTTTAACTCTAAAAAATGATGGAAAAAGAAGCTTTTCTTATGAAACCAAAGCTTCAATGTCATTTATCTCAATGAGCAGAATGAGTTAACGATGCCCAATCTTGAAAGGGAAAGAGACTACTATGTGAATCTGTGTTTGTCCAAATTGACAAAAGAACTTTAACTCTAAAAAATGATGGAAAAAGAAGCTTTTCTTATGAAACCAAAGCATCAGTGGCATTTATCCCAATGAGGAGAATAAGTTTATGGTGCCCAATAATAAAAAGAAAGGGGATTACTATGTGAATCCATGCTTGTCCTAATTGACAAATTACTATTAATTCTAAAAAATAATGGAGAAAAGAAGCTTTTCTTATACCAAAGCATCAATGTCATTTATTCCACTGACTAAAACAAGCTTATGGTTCCCAATCATGGAAAGAAAGGGTGATTATTATGTGATTCTGTCTTTGTCCTAAATGACAGATGAACTTCTATTCTAAAAAATAGTGGGAACAAAAGCTTTTCGAATGAAACCAATTCATCAATGTCATTTATCCTAATATGGGGAATGTGTTTATGGTGCCTAATCACGAAAAGAAAAGAGATTATTATATGAATCCATGTTTGTCCCAATTAACAAATAAATTTTAACTCTAAAAATGATGGAAAGAAAAGCTTTTCTTATAAAACCAAAACATCGATGTCATTTATCCTATAAGTAGACAAGGTAATGGTGCCCAATCATGAAAAGAAAAAGAGAGTACTATATGAATCCATGTTTGTCCCAATCGACAAATAAACTTTAACTCTAAAAAATGATGGAAAGAGAAACTTTTCTTATGAAACAAAGCATCAATGTTATTTATTCAAATGAGGAGAATGAGCTTATGGTGCCCAATTATGAAAAGAAAATAGATTACTTTGTGAATCCATATTTGTCCCAGCTAATAAATAAACTTTAACCCTAAAAAATGATGGATCTTATGAAACCAAAGCATCAATGCCATTTATCCCAATAAATAGAATGAGTTAATGGTGCCTAATCATGAAAAGAAAAGAGATTACTATGCGAATCCGTGTTTGTCTAAGTTGACAAATAAACTTTAACTCTAAAAAAGATGGAAAGAAAAGCATTTCTTTTGAAACCAAAGCATCAATGCCATTTATCCTAATAAGGAGAATGAGTTTATGGTGCCCAATCATTAAAAGAAAGGAGATTATTATGTAAATCCATGTTTGTTTTGTCCCAATAGACAAATAAACTTTAACACTAAAAATGATGGAAAGAGAAGCTTTTCTTATGAGACCAAAGCATTAATGTCATTTATCGCAATAAGGAGAATGAGTTGATGGTGCCCAGTCATGAAAAGAAAGGGATTACTGTATGAATTTTTATTTGTCCCAATTGATAAATGAATTTTTACTTGTCCCAATTGATAAATGAATTTTTACTCTAAAAAATGATGGAAAGATAAGCTTTTTCTGTGAAACCAAAGTATCAATGTCATTCATCCTAACGAAGAGAATGCGTATATGGTGCCCAATCATGAAAAGAAAGGGGATTACCACGTCAATCTATGTTTATCCCAACTGGCAATTGAACTTTGACTCTAATAAATGATGGAAAGAGAAGCTTTTCTTGTTAAACCAAAGCATCAATATCATTTATCCCAATGAGGAGAATGAGTTAATGATGCCCAATCATTTAAAGAAAGGAGATTACTATGTGAATCCATATTTGTCCCAATTGACAAATGAACTTTAACTCTAAAAAACGGTAAAAAGAGATGATTTTCTTATGAAACCAAAGCATCAATGTCATTCATCCCAATGAGCAGAATGAGTTAATGGCGCCTAATCATGAAAATAAAAGAGGCTACTATGTGAATCCGTCTTTGTCCTAATTGACAAATGGACTTTAATTCTAAAAAATGATGGAAAGAGAAGTTTTTCTTATGAAATCGGAGCTTCAATGTCATTTATCCTAATCCGCAGAATAAGTTAATGGTGCCCAACCTTGAAAGGGAAAGAGACTACTATGTAAATCTGTGTTTGTCCAAATTGATAAAAGAACTTTAACTCTAAAAGATCATGGACAAAGGAGCTTTTCTTATAAAATGAAAGCATCAATGGCATTTATCCCAATGAGGGGAATGAGTTTATAGTGCCCAATCATGAACAGAAAAGGGATTACTATATGAATCCTGCCTTATCCTAATTGACAAATGAACTTTAATTCTAAAAAATGGTGGAACGAAAAGCTTTTCTTATCAAACCAAAACATTAATGCCACTTATCCCAATAAGGAGAATGAGTTTGTGGTGCCCAATCATGAATATAAAGGAGATTACTATGTGAATTCGTGTTTGTCCCAATCAAAAAATGAACTTTAACTCCAAAAAATGATGGAAAAAGAAGCCATTCTTATGAAACCAAAGCATCAAAGTCATTCATCCCAACGAGGAGAATGAGTTTATGGTGCCCAATCATGAAAAGAAAGGATATTATTATGTGAATTTGCGTTTGTCCCAATTGACAAATGAACTTTAACACTAAAAAATTAGGGGAAGAGAAGCTTTTCTTATGAAACCAAAACATCAATATCATTTATTCCAATGAGTAGAATGAGCTTATGGTGCCCAATCATGAATAGAAAAGAGATTAATATGTGAATCCGTGTTTCCCCCAACTGACAAATGAACTTTAACTCCAAAAACTGATGGAAAAAAGTTTTTCTTATAAAACCAAAGCAATAATGTCATTTATCCCAATAAGGAGAAAGAGTTTATGGTGCCTAATCATGAAAAGAAAGGAGATTACTATGTGAATCCATGTTTGTCCAATTGATAAATGAACTTTAACACTAAAAAATAATGGAAAGAGAAGCATTTCTTATGAAACCAAAGCATCAATGGCATTTATCCCAATGAGCAAAATGAGTTTGTGGTGCCCAATCATGAAAAGAAAGGGGATTACTATGTGAATTCATGTTTGTCCCAATTGACAAAATGAACTTTAATTCTAAAAAATGGTGGAATGAAAAGCTTTTCTTATGAAATCAAAGCATCAATGTCATTTATCCCAATGAGTAAAACGAGTTGATGGTGCCCAATTATGAAAAAAAAGGGTTATTATTATGTGATTCCATCTTTGTCCTAATTGGCAGATGAGCTTTTATTCTAAAAAATGATGGGAACAAAAGCTTTTTAAGTAAAACCAATACATTAATGTCATTTATCCCAATGGGAGGAATATTTTTATGGTGCCCAATCATGAAAATAAAGATGGTTATTATGTGAATCTGGGTTTCTCCCAATCGATAAATGAACTTTAACACTTAAAAATAATGGAAAGAGAAGCTTTTCTTATGAAACCAAAGCATCAATGCCATTTATCTCAGTGAGCAGAATGAGTTAATAGTGCCCAATCATGAAATGAAAAAGGAGTATAGCGTAAATTCTTGTTTCTCCTAGTTAACAAATAAACTTTAACTCCAAGAAAAATGGAAAGACAAGTTTTTGTAATAAAACCAAAGCATCGATGTCATTCATCCTAATGAGGAGAATGAGTTTATGTTGCCTATTTATGAAAAGAAAGGAGATTATTATGTTAATCCGTGTTTGTCCCAATTGACAAATGAACTTTTACACTAAAAAATTATGGAAAGAGAAGCTTTTCTTACGAAACCAAAGCATCATGTCATTTATCCCAATAAGGAGAATGAGTTCATAGTGCCCAATTATGAAAAAATGAAGATTATTATGTGAATCCGTGTTTGTCCTAATTGACAAAGGAATTTAACACTAAAAAGATGGAAAGAGAAACTTTTCTAATAAAACCAAAGCATCAATGCTATTTATCCTAATGAGGAGATTGAGTTTATGGTGCCCAATCATAAAAAGAAAGGGTATTACTGTGTGAATACGTGTTTGTCCCAATTGATTAATGAACATTAATTTTAAAAATGGTGGAAAGAGAAGCTTTTCATATGAAACCAAAGCATCAATGTCATTTATCCTAATGAGTAGAATGAGTTTATGGTGCCCAATCATGAAAAAAAAGGGTGATTGTTATGTGATTCCATCTTTCTCCTAATTGACAGATAAGCTTTTATACTAAAAAATAGAGGGAACAAAAGCTTTTCAAACGAAACCAATACATCAATGTTATTTATCCCAATGCGAGGAAGTGTTTATGGTACCTAATTATAAAAAGAAAGGAGATTATTATGTGAATCTGTGCTTGCCCCAATTGACAAATAGACTTTACTCAAAAAAATGATAGAAAGAAAAGCTTTCTTATGAAACCAAAACATCGAAGTCATATATCCCAATAAGCAAAATTAGTTAATAGTGCTCAATTCCCAATTGACAAATGAACTTTAATACTAAAAATTGATGAAAAAAGAAGCTTTTCTATGAAAGAAAAGCAATAACATCATTTATCCTAATGAGCAGAATAAGTTAATGGTACGCAATCATGAAAAAAAAGGAGATTATTATATGATTCTGTGTTTTCCCAATTGATAAAGGAACTTTAGCACTAAAAATGATGGAAAGAGAAGCTTTTCTTATGAAACCAAAGCATTAGTGTCATTCATCCCAAAGAGGAGAATAAGTTTATGGTGCCCAATTACTAAAAGAAAGGAGATTATTATGTGAATCTTTGTTTGTCGTAATTGACAAATGAACTTTAAAACTAAAATATGATGGAAAGATAAGCTTTTTTATAAAACCAAAGCATCGGTGTCATTCATCCCAATGAAGAAATGAGTTTTAAGTGCCCAATATTATTATTTGAATTTGTGTTTTTCCTAATTGGTAAATGAATTTTAACACTAAAAAATAGTGGAGGGAGAAGCTTTTCTTATGAAACCAAAGCATCAATGTCATTTATCCTAATGAGGAGAATGAGTTTATGCTGCACAATCATGGAAAGAAAGGAGATAACTATGTGAATCTGTGTTTGTCGCATTTGATAAATGAACTTTAACTCTAAAAAATGATGAAAAGAAAACCTTTTCTTATGAAATGAAAGCATCAATGTCATTTATTCCAATGAGGAGAATGAGCTTATGGTGCCAATCATGAGAAGAAAAGAAATGATTATGTGAATCCATATTTGTCCTAATTGACAAATGAACTTTAATTCTAAAAAATGGTGGAAAGAGAAGCTTTTCTTATGAAACCAAAGCATCAATGTCATTCATGCCAATGAGGAGAATGAGTTTATGGTGCCCAATCATGAAAAGAAAAGAGATTACTATGTGAATCCATGTTTGTCCTAATTGACAAATGAACTTTAATTCTAAAAAAAAGGTGGAAAGAGAAGCTTTTTTTATGAAACCAAAGCAACAATTCCATTTATCTCACTAAGCAGAATATGTTAATGGCGCCCAATCATGAGAAGAAAAGAGATTACTATGTGAATTCATGTTTGTACGAATTGACAAATGGGCATTAACTCTAAAAAGTTTTGGAAAGAGAAGCTTTTCTTATAAAATCAAAGCATCAATGCAATTAATCCCAATTATGAGAATGAGTTTATGGTGCCAAATAATTAAATGAAAGGAGATTATTATTTGAATCCGTGTTTATCCTAATTGGCAAATGAACTTTAACACTAAAAAATGATGGAAAGAAAAGCTTTTCTTAAGAAACCAAAGCATCAATGTCATTTATCCCAATGAGGGGAATGAGTTTATGGTGCCCAATCATAAAAATAAAAGAGATTACTATGTGAATCCGTGTTTGTCCCAATTGACAAATGAACATTAATAGTAACAAAAGTGGTAAAAGCAGCTTTTCTTATGAAACCAAAGCAATAATGTCATTTATCCCAAATGAACATTAACAGTAACAAAAGTGGTAAAAGCAGCTTTTCTTATGAAACTAAAGCAATAATGTCATTTACCCCAAAAAATAAAAAAAGTTAATGGCACCCAATCATGAAAAGAAAAGAGATTACTATTTAAATTCATGTTTGTCCTAATTGACAAATAAATTTTAACTCTAAAAAATGATGGAAAGAGTGCTTTTTTATAAAACCAAAGCATCGATGTCATTCATCCCAAAGAGGAGAATGAGTTTAAGGTGCCAAATAATGAAAAAAAGGGATTATTATGTGAATCCATATTTTTTTTAATTGACAAATGAATTTTAACGCTAAAAAATAGTGGAAAGAGAAGCTTTTCTTATGAAACTAAAGATTAATGTCATTCATCCTAATGAGGAGAATGAGTTTATGCTGCCAAATCATGAAAAGAAAGGAGATAGCTATGTGAATCCATGTTTGCCGCATTTGACAAATGAACTTTAACTCTAAAAATGATGGAAAGAGAAGCTTTTCTTATGAAACGAAAGCATCAATGTCATTCATCCCAATGAGGAGAATAAGCTTTATTCATGAGAAGAAAAGAGATGACTATGTGAATCTGTATTTGTCCTAATTGACAAATAAACTTTAATTCTAAAAAATAGTGGAAAGAGAAGCTTTTCTTATGAAACCAAAGCATCAATGTCATTCATGCCAAAGAGGAGAATGAGTTTATGGTGCCCAATCATGAAAAAAAAAGAGATTACTATATGAATCCATGTTTGTCTTAATTGACAAATAAACTTTAATTCAGGAAAAAAGTGGAAAGAGAAGCTTTTCTTAAGGAACCAAAGCAACAATTTCATTTATCCCTTTAAGTAGAATAAGTTATTGGAACCCAACCATAAGAAGAAAAGAGATTACTATGTGAATTTATGTTTGTTCAAATTGATGAATGGACTTTAACTCCAAAAAATGATGGAAAAGGAAGTTTTTCTTATAAAAACAAAGCATCAATGCAATTCATCCCAATAAGGAGAATGAGTTTATGGTGCCCCATAATAAAATAAATATAGATTATTATGTGAATCCCTGTTTGCCCAATTGACAAATGAACTTTAACACTAAAAAATAATGGAAAGAGAAGCTTTTCTTATGAGACCAAAGCATCAATGCCATTTATGCCAATGAGGAGAATGAGTTTATGGTGCCCAGTTATGAAAAGAAAGGAGATTACTATGTGAATCCGTCTTTGCCCCAATTGATAAATGAACTTTAACACTAAAAAAGGATTAAAAAAAAGCTTTTCTTATGAAACCAAAGCATCAATTCCATTTATCCCAATAAGGAGAATGAGTAAATGGTGCCCAATCCTGAAGAGAAAGGAGATTACTATGTGAATCTATGTTTGTCTCAGTTGAGAAATGAACTTTAACTCTAAAATTAATGGAAAGAGAAGCATTTCTTATGAAACCAAAGCATCAATGTCATTCATCCCAATGAGCAAAATGAGTTTATGTTGCCTAATCATTAGAAGAAAAAAGATTATTATCTGAATTCGTGTTCGTCCCAACTGAAAATGAACTTTAACATTAAAAAATGATGGAAAGAGAAGCTTTTCTTATGAAACCAAAGAGTCAATGCCATTTATCTCAATGAGGAGAATGAGTTTGTAGTACCCAATCATGAAAAGAAAAAAGATTACTATTTGAATTCGTGTTCATCCTAATTGACAAATGGACACAAATGGACTTTAGCTCTAAAAAATGATGGAAAAAGAAGCTTCTCATATGAAACCAAGGCTCGAATGTGATTCATCCTATTGCATGTCATAACTGCACCATGTTCACTATTGCATGTTATAACTGCACCATGGCCTTTCTCCGTATAAGGTATGGATGTTATTGGACCAATTACCCCTATAACCTCGAACTGTCATCACTTTATCTTAGTGGCTATCGATTACTTCACCAAATGGGTTAAAGTAGGCTCCTATACAAATGTGACAAAGTTGGTGGTGATAAAATTTTTGAGAACTAACATCATTTGTCGATTTAGGATCCCTGAAAGAATTATAACAAATAATGCCTCTAATTTGAATAATAAATTAATGACAGAGGTGTGTACCCAGCTTAAAATTTCTCATCATAATTTGATGATAGACTGTCCAAAGATGAATAGAGCTACAGAGGTAGCTAATAAAAATATTAAAAAATTGTAGGGAAGATGGTATAGACCTATAAAGATTGGCATGAGAAGCTTCCATTAGCCCTTTTGGCTTATAGAACTTCAATTCGAACTTTAACTGGGGCAAAGCCTTATTCGTTAGTCTATGGTATAGAGGTTGTCTTACCAATTGAAGTGGAAATCCTTTCACTCCTAGTTTTGATGACAACCAAGTTGGAAAAAGCCGAATGGGTTCGAGAGCGCTATGAGCGACTAAATTTTATTAAAAAAAAGGCTAAAAGCTATTCAACATGGGCAGACATACCAAAAAAGATTGATGAGGGCACATGATAAGAAAATTCAGCCTAGAAAATTCCACGAGGGAGAATTGGTACTAAGAAGAATCCTGCCAGGATAAAAAGATCCTTGAGGCAAATGGGCACCCAATTGGAAAGGCCCTTATGTTGTCCAGAAGACATTTTCAGGAGGAGCATTGATATTGGCAGAGATGGATGAAAGAATTCTACCAAACCCTATTAATTCGAATAATGTAAAAAGATAATGCTTAAAAAAAGAGAAAATTGATGAAAACCTGAAAAGGCGTCAGTTTAAAAAAAAGGAAAAAAATAAACTAAAAAATTTTTAAAAAAACCCAAAAGGGTATCTGATCAAAGGTGGTATAAGGGGGAGACTTTAAGCTGGAGGTCACAGTGATAGCCTAAGCATTTGAAAAGAACAGACAAAGCATAATTTGCTAGAAGACTAAGAGGCATAGTATAATCAGAGGCATCTTCAAGAGATGGATCTTTAGGAAAGTAAACTTTTCATTTAGAAGAAATCTAAAAGAAATGAATAAATAGGAGATCTAGCTTATATTAGTAATATATACAAATCTCTTTTGTATTTTACCACCATTTAAAATAACCAATCCTGTATCCCCTTTCTTTATTACAATACAAATGCATATTTTCATTCATACCTTTGTTAATTAGTCTTTTGGACCATGCTAACATTTCTGCTAGATGATAATTAATGTTTTGAGCAAATAGAAATTAAAGAAAAGATGATAAATTGATTTCTTTACATTACTTTGAATGAGACCAAAACATTGCAAGGATTTTAGTTAATGATCCAAAGTCTTTCAAACATTCTAGGAAAAATTAGGGTGGATGAACTACATATTTCCAATCATGCTCTTCTTCTTCAGCCTATATCAATTTGTTTTGGCTATTGATGGAATTTTAAAAACCGTATATTCCTCATCATGCTCTTCACCTTCAGCCTATATCAGTTTGTTCTAGCTGCTAATGGGAAATTTTGGAAACCATATATTCCTAATCATGTTCCTCTTCTTTAATTCTTAGATGATATTGGTGCATCACCTAGTTTGACTTTTCTAGAATGAATGTATCATGTTTACAATGACCTCTAAAGATGCCTTCAAATTCAAATTCAAGCATTGGCACCCTTTGCCAAAAAGAATAGAGATCCCCAATGTTTTCTGAACATGTTTTCAATCTTCAAGCAAAAGTATAGGTCTATTCCATCAAGTAAAGGAGAAATATCTATCACATTTTCTCTTAAATAGGCTAGATCAGAATTTGATAAAGAAAATTAAATCATGAAAATTCATCATATGCATTCCTCATGCATTTGCATTCACATTTAATAATTTGCAGATCTTAAGTTGAAAAGAGCCTCTGGATACATCAATGTTTCAGAAATGAAAGGTAAAGCTCGCACTTCTTCAAGCAATTTGAATATGAAGCATTTTTACCATTTGACTGTATTAGTTTCACTTTGGTCAACTTTTTTGATCAGGGTTACATCTTAGTCAACCTTTTAGGCCTAGGTTATAATCTAATCATCCTTATTTGACTGTATCAGGTCACCCTAGTCAATCCTTTCAACTTAGGATTATATCTTAGTTATTCTACATCTGACTGTACCGATGCTGCCCTGGTATCCCTTCATATCTAAACTCATCTCCTAGTCACCCTTATTTGACTTGTCGACTTTATCCCGATTAAGCCTTACCTATGTTGATTTGTCGATTTTATCCTAATCAACTTTTACCTTTATTTAACTTGTCGACTTCGTCTTGGTCAAACCTTACCTATGTTGATTTGTCGATTTTATCCCAATAAACTCTTATCTAAGTTGACTTATCGACTTCATCCTAGTCAAACCTTACCTATGTTGATTTGTCAATTTCATCCCAATCAACTTTTATTTAAGTTGAATTGTCAGCTTTGTCTCAGTTAAACCTTGCCTACATTGATTTGTTGATTTTATCCCAATCAACTCTTACCTAAGTTAACTTGCCGGCTTCATCCCAGTCAAACCTTACCTATGTTGATTTGCTAGTTTCACCCCAATCAACTCTTACTTAATTGACTTATCAGTTTTGTCCCAATCAAACTTTACCTATGTTGATTTGTTGGTTTCATCCCAATGAACTCTTACCTAAGTCGATTTATTGGCTTTGTCCCAGTCAAACCTTACCTATGTTGATTTGCCAATTTCATCCCAATCAACATTGACTGAAGTTGACCTATCAACTTTATCCCAATCAACTCTTTTCATTTGTTGGCTTATTAATCTTATACCGATCAACCTCTTTCACTTGTTGACTTATTGGTTTTGTCCTAATCTATATTTTATTTTCATTAACTCATAGATTTTTTCTTAATTGACCATATCTTCCTTGACCTGTAGGTTTTCCCTCAGTCAACCTCTTGCCTCTATTAACTTGAATGGTTTTTTCCTAATCAACTCTTTTTTTTTGTTGACCAATATAGTTTTATCTTACTAAGCTACCCATGACTTAGGTCTCACCCTAGTTGCCATTTAATTTTAGAATTCTTCTTAAGGATAATTAGCTTTTACTTTCGTCTTGAGTTTAGTTTTCAAAGCTTAATGACCCAAATGAAATCGTGTCTATTTGGTCTTTGCCTTGTCTCTAATTTTTAGCAATGGTTAAAGAGGGGCAGCTGTAGACACCTAATTTTGTCTGGGTCTTATTTCCAATAATCTTGAATATCCGGGATCAAGAACTTAATGGCCATCCTCATTGATATTGATATTTTTCAGATGAACAAGACATTTTTAATACCTTTTTAGTCAATTTAAATAATCGTAAGTTCACATGACAAAAAAGTCATATTCTGATCTCTAATTTCGAATATATAGGATGAATATTTAAGAGAAAAAATCATTTTTTATCTTTTCTTGTCAAAATTTTGAAAATTTGTTTATGTAAAGGATATCGGAGTCAAATTTTCCACTTTTAGGAATTTTTTAGAGAATTTTTCATTAAACCATCATATAATTATACTGATGCCTAATCATGAAAAGAATGGGGATTATTAGGTAAATATGTGCTTGTCCAAACTAATAAATGAACTTTAACTCTAAAAAATGATGGAAAGAGAAGCTTTTCTTAGGAAACCAAAGCATCAATGTCATTTATCCCAATAAAGAGAATGAGTTTATACTGCACAATCATTAAAAGAAATGATATTATTATGCGAATCGTGTTTGTTCAAATTGGCAAATGAACTTCAACTTTGAAAAATGATAGAAAGAAAAGCTTTTCTAATTAAAGCAAAGCATCAATGTCATTTATTCCAATGAGGAGAATGAGTTTATGGTGCATAATCATGAAAAGAAAAGAGATTACTATGTGAATCATTATTTGTCCCAATTGACAAATGAACTTTAACTCTAAAAAATGATGGAAAAAGAAGCTTTTCGTATGAAACCAAAGCGTTAATGTCATTCACCCAATGAGAAGAATGAGTTGATGGTTTCCAATCATGAAAAGTAAGGAGATTATTTTGTGAATCCGTGTTTGTCTGAACTGAAAAATGAACTTTAACTCCAAAAATTGATGGAAAAAGAAGCTTCTCTTATGAAACAAAAGCATCAATGTCATTCATCCAATGAGGAAAATGAGTTAATGGTTCCTAATCATGAAAGTAAAGATATTATCTTGTGAATCTATGATTGTCCAAATTGGCAAATAAACGTTAACTCTAAACAATAATGTAAAGAGAAACTTTTGTAATGAAACCAAAGCATCAATGTGATTCATCCCAATGAGGAGAATGAGTTTATAGTGCCCAATCATTAAAAGAAAAGAGATTACTATGTGAATCTGTGTTTATCCAAACTAACAAATAAACTTTAACTCTAAAAAATGATCAAAAGAGAAACTTTTCTTAGGAAACCAAAGATTAATGTCATTTATCCCAAAGAGGAGAATAAGTTTATAATGCCCAATCATTAAAAGAAATGAGATTATTATGCGAATCTGCGTTTGTTCTAATTGGCAAATGAGCTTCAAGTTAAAAAAATGATAGAAAGAGAAGCTTTTCTAATTAAAGCAAAGCATCAATGTCATTTATTGCAATGAGAAGAATGAGTTTAGGGTGCGTAATCATGAAAAGAAAAGAGATTATTATGTGAATCTATGTTTGTCCCAATTGACAAATGAACTTTAACTTTGAAAAATGATGGAAAAAAGAAGCTTTTCGTATAAAACCAAAGCATCAATGTCATTCATCCATAAGGAGAATGAGTTGATGGTTTCTAATCATGAAAAGTAAGGAGATTATCTTGTAAATCCGTGTTTGTCCGAACTGACAAATGAACTTTAACTCTAAAAATTGATGAAAAAAGAAGCTTTTCTTATGAAACAAAAGCATCAATGTCATTCATCCAATGAGGAGAATAAGTTAATGGTTCTCAATCATGAAAGTAAGGAGATTATCTTGAGAATCTATGATTGTCCAAATTGATAAACGAATGTTGACTCTAATAAATGATGTAATGAAATGCTTTTGTTATGAAACCAAAGCATCAATGTGATTCATCCCAATGAGGATAATGAGTTTATAGTGCCCAATCATGAAAAGAAAGGAGATTACTATATGAATCTATGTTTGTCCAAACTGACAGATGAACTATAACTCTAAAAATTGATGGAAAAAGAAGCTTTTCTTAGGAAACCAAAGCATCAATGTCATTTATCCCAATAAGGAGAATGAGTTTATAGTGCCCAATCATTAAAAAAATGAGATTATTATGCGAATCCATGTTTGTTCCAATTGGCAAATAAACTTCAACTTTAAAAAAGGATAGAAAGAGAAGCTTTTCTAATTAAAGCAAAGCATCAATGCCATTTATTCCAATGAGGAGAATGAGTTTATGATGAGCAATCATGAAAAGAAAAGAGATTACTATGTAAATCTGTGTTTGTCCTAATTGAGAAATAAACTTTAACTCTGAAAAATGATAAAAAAAGAAACTTTACGTATGAAACCAAAGCATCAATGTTATTCATCCAATGAGGAGAATGAGTTGATGGTTTCCAATCTTGAAAAGTAAGGAGATTATCTTATGAATCCGTGTTTGTCCGAACTGACAAATGAATTTTAACTCTAAAAATTGATGGGAAAAAAAACTTTTCTTATGAAAAAAAGCAGCTTTTCTTATGAAATAAAAGCGTCAATGTCATTCATCCAATAAGGAGAATGAGTTGATGGTTCCCAATCATGAAAGTAAGGAGATTATCTTGTCAATATATGATTGTCCAAATTGACAAACGAACATTAACTCTAAAAAATGATGTAAAGAAAAGCTTTTGTTATGACACCAAAGCGTCAATGTCATTTATCCCAATGAGAAGAATGAGTTTGTAGTGTCCAATCATGAAAAAAAAAAGAGATTACTGTAGAATCTATGTTTGTCTGAATTAACAAATGAACTTTAACTCTAAAAATGAATGGAAAGAGAAGCTTTTCTTATTAAACAAAAGCATCACTGTCATTTATCCCAATAAGGAGAATGAGTTTATAGTACCCAATCATGAAAAGAACAGAGATTATGATGTGAATCTATGTTTGTCCTAATTGACAAATGAACTTTAACTCTAAAAAATTACGTACAGAGAAGCTTCTCTTATGAAACCAAAGCATCAAAGTCATTGATCCCAATAAGAAGTATGGTGCCCAATCATGAAAAGTAAAGAGATTATTATATGAATCCATGTTTATCCCACTTGACAAATGACTTTTAACACTAAAAAATGATTGAAAGAAAAGCTTTTCTTATGAAACCAAAGCATGAATGTCATTAATCCT
>JBBYHM010366778.1:0-19042 GCA_038381775.1 Adansonia rubrostipa | reverse complement strand
TGAGAACCATGTATCGATACATTCAAGTAAAATTATGAATTTTCTCATATCTTTTGTCCCTGGACACCTTGAACTACGTCATTTGATGCCACATCTTTGTATTTACCTTTGATATGATCCCTAGGCCTTCTTGACGTCCTCAAAATACTTTTTCGTCAGGCGACATCATCGCCCCCTCTTACTTTCATGCTCGAGATTGCTAAAAATTAGCCCAGATAAAATAAGGTGTCTACAGCTGCCTCTCTTTCATCGTGCTAAAAATCAGGAACAAGGCGAAGATAAGTGGACACTATTTTGTCTGAGGTGGGTTGACGCTCCCAAAAACACTAGGGTGTTAGGTTTTCTAAGGTTTGACCCCCTTAGGAAAGTGCAAAGTATCATGGTTTTTTTTATGGGTGCCGCCAACTTGTTCGAACTTTGACTTAAACCTAGGTGCCACTAGCTTGTGTGGGCTTTGATTCGACTGCTACTAGCTTGTGCAGGCTTTGACTCAGGTGCTGCTAGCTCATGCAGGCTTTGAATTAGACTTAGGTGCCACCAGCTCATGTGGGCTTTAACTCGGGTGCTGCTAGCTCATACAGGCTTTAACTTAGACTTGGATGCCACCAGCTTGTGTGGGCTTTGACTTAGACTAGGTTGCCACCAGCTTGTGTGGGCTTTGAAGAGGCGCCACTAACTTGTGAGCTTTTAAGGGGTGCCACTGACTTGTGCGCTTTAAAAAGGGTGCCATTAACTTGTGAGCTTTGAAAAGGGTGCCATTGACTTGTAGGCTTTAAGGGGTGCCATTGACTTGTAGGCTTTAAAAAAGTTGTCACTGACTTATGGGCTTGGAAAAGGGTGCCACTAACTTGTGGGCTTTGAAAAGGGTGCCACTGACTTGTGGGCTTAAAGGGGTGCCACTGACTTGTGGGCTTAAAACGGTGCCACTGGCTTGTGGGCTTTAAAAGGGTGCCACTGACTTGTAGGCTTAAAACGTGTGACAATGTTTTCTTGATAAAAACTTCGAATGCCAGCTTTTTTTAACAGAAGTTCATGACAAATTTTCCTGTTGAAAAGGGTTTTGGCACTAGTTCTTGCCAAGGCTTTTGATGAATGTTCTCGACAAAATTTTGATGGTAGTGTCTAGACAACAAATTCTTGACACTAGCACTTTGGCAGTAGTTGCTTGATAAAAAAAGGTTTTGACATGAGGTGATGAGAAGAAAAAAACCTTACCTGAATGACAATTGGTTTGCGAAGCTTAGAGTACTTGCCAGGAATTCCTTGGAGGTTTAGCAAACCTGGCTTGAAGTGATATTGCAAAAATGATGTATGATGGTAATATGAGTGCATGATGTGCAATGCTATCATGATTGCATGATGTGAAGTCTAATATGGGAGATAGCTGTAGTTCTCCTTGTACGTCATTTACACTCTCATAGGGATGGCAATTTTTGATGCGACTATAGACGAAAATTTTTCTAATCCTACTAGGGATTGTAGATTGTCCTGAATCCACTGGGGATATGACCAAAAATCTGTTCTTGAGAATTTAGATTGTTGCGTTTCCTGATCCGGAAGGCTCAATCATTTTCCTGATAATTTAAGGGCATTGTCAACAATTTGAAAACTGTTTGCCTAGTTAGGTTGATGTCTTTGGTTTCGATAGGATTCTGATAGAATGCATAGGTTGATTTTTGGTTAGTTTAAAATGGTTTTTCTTGAGATATGGCTTGTGAAAGCAAGAAGCAGTTTGGTGTATGGTCATGCTGAACGGGTGTTTGAATGCGAAAGGTGCATGATTTTGACGATCGGGGCGCAAGTAGAATTCCCTATGCTTTTCTTTTCCTTTTGATATAATATCAAGATGGCCTAATGCATATTTCAATTAATTGTCAAACATTATCAGTTAAATGACAAGTGTAATCTAAATTGCACAGGGGTTAAAAGAAACAAGGCAATATTCATTTATGACAACAAAGGGACATAAGTCAGTATACTATTTGACAAGCAATTGATAGGGTAGCGAGAAAGATGATCTTTTGAGCAAAAAATGCCTCTGACAATCATGACATGGATGTTCTTTAGGTGCATTTTAGAATCTTTCTTGAATAATGAATGTGTCTAGCATGAGCTGATCTTCGAAAGATCTCTAGGATTGCTTTGCATTGTCTTGTGGGTGTTTTCAATTCATGCCCTATCAAAATTAATCCTCTCAAGTTGCCCTTACAGGTTTTCAACTGTAGTTGGGTTGGTTGCCCAGATGCTCTTTTAGGATTTTCATCTAGACCCATTTGTTTTCTTTTGTTTTTTTTTCTTTTTTGTTTGTTTTCTTTTGTTTTCTTTTTCGTTTGTTTATTTTGTTTGTTTTTTTTGAAAGACATCTTTTTAGGTTTTCATCTTCTATGTATAATATTTCTTGATGGAATCTGAGTTGACTGGGTTAGGCAAGACATTGTCCTCCATTTCTGACAAGATTAGGGCCCCTCCAGAGAAGGCTTGCTTCATGACATACAGTCTTTCCCAATTAGGGGTCCACTTGCCCCGCACGTCTTTATGAATTGGGAGGATCTTCTTTAATACCAATTCACCTAGGTGAAATTATAATGGATGCATCTTTTTGTCGTGGGCTCTAATCATACATCTTTGATACATTTGACCATGGCAGATGGCCTTCATATGTTTTTCCTCGATAAGGTTAAGCTGGTCATATCTGTTCTTGACCCATTCAGCTTCTTAAAGTTTGGTTTCCATTATGACTCTGAGAAAAGGGATCTCGACTTCAATAGGCAATACAGCTTCCATCCCATAGACAAGAGAAAATGGAGTAGCACCCATGGAAGTGCGAACTAAGGTCCAATAGGCATGAAGTGCAAAGAATAGCTTCTCATGCCAGTCTTTGTAAGTCTCAACCATTTTTTCAACTATTCTTTTGATGTTTTTGTTGGTTGCTTGACTGCCCCATTCATCTTTGGGTGATAAGGGACAGAATTATGATACTGGATCTTAAATTGTGAGCAGATTGCTTGCATCATTTTATTATTTAAGTTGCTTGCATTGTCTATGATGATTTGGTTTGGGAGGCCATATCTACAAATAATATCCTGCTTGACAAACTTACAGACGGTTGATCTAGTGACATTAGCATATGAGGCAGCCTTCACCCATCTGGTGAAATAGTCAATCGCTACCAAGATAAAACGATGCCCATTGGAAGCTTTAAGAGTGATTGGCCCGATCACGTCCATGCCCCACATAGAGAAGGGCCATGGGGTCGTCATGACATGAAGTGGCACTAGAGGGATATGGATCTTATCAGGATAGATTTGACACTTATGGCATTTTCAGGCATAATTGATGCAGTCTCTCTCGAGGGTCAACTAGTAATAACCCACTCTCATGATTTGCTTGGCCATCCGATGTCCATTGGTATGTGTGCCGCAAATCCCTTCATGAACTTCTTCTAGGATCTTTTTAGCTTCAGAAGTGTCAACGCATCTGAGTAATACTTGATCGTGACTCTTATTGTATAAGATTTTTCCATCCAGCCAGCCTTCTAATAGTCCTTTTATCAGTCTCAGTTGCATGTTTGGGATATCGCTGATCCTTGATGTAATGAAGGATGTCATAGTACCACGGTAGGCCATCCTTCTCTTTTTTGACACTATGATGATGAACCGGAGTTGTGTAGATGCTCATCTGGATGTGAACAACGTCTTACTCCTGGTTGACTTTAAACATGGATGATAATGTAGCCAAAACATCAGCTATTTGGTTCTCTTCTCGAGGTAAGTGTCAGAAACTAATATCATCAAATTCTTTCTTGAGTTCTACTATTAGCTTCCCATACTGCATAGCTTGGCATCACGAGTTTGCCACTCTCCTTTCAATTGGTAGATGATTAGGGCCGAATCACTGAACACCTGTAATATCTTAATATTTTTCTCAATGGCTGCTTGAAGCCCCATGACACAAGCTTCATATTCTACGATATTATTCGTGCAGTTAAAATTTAGTCATGCTATGAACAGATAATGACTCCCATCGGATGACATCAATATTGCCCTAATTCCATGTCCTAGAGCATTTGATGCTCCATCAAAATACATCTTCCAGGATTGATCTTGGTTGGAGGCATCTTATTTCTCAGAAATGCACATTAGATCTTTATCTGGGAAGTCAAAATTTAAGGCTTCATAGTCATCTACTGCTCGACTTGCCAAAAGTCAGCTATTGCACTACTGGCCTTTTGACTAACATAGGTAATGTCGTATTCAGAAAGCAGGACTTGTCATCTAGCTAGCCTTCCTGACGGTGCAGGGGCTTTGCATATATACTTGATAGGATCGAGCCTTGCAATCAACCATGTGGTGTGATACAGCATGTACTACCTAAGTCTCTTGGCTATCCACACTAAAGCATAGTATAACTTCTCGACTGCAGAGTAATTGCACTTGCATTTCGTAACTTTTTACTTAAGTAGTAGATTACTTGTTCCTTCTTTCCTGACTCGTCATGCTGCCTTATAGACTTGTCAAAGACTGCCAAGTAAAGGATTAAAGGTCGACTGGACATCGGTGGCACCAACACTGGTGGGCTTGATAGATAATGTTTGACCTTCTTAAAGGCTTCTTGACATGCCTCATTCCACTCTCCTAGATTTTATTTACGAAGGAGCTGAAAGATAGGGTCGCATTTGTCAGTAAGCTAGGATATGAATCTAGTAATGTAGTTATGTCTCCTTAAAGAGCTTCTCACTTCCTTTTAGGTTTAAGGTGGTGGCATATCTTGAATGGCTTTGACTTTGTTCGGGTCAACTTTGATCCTTTTTTCGCTGACTATAAAGCCTAAAAGTTGACTCGAAGTGACTTCAAAGGTACACTTGGCAGGATTCAATTTGAGTTGAAATTTTCATAGCCGTTCAAAAAGTTTCTGAAGGTCTGTGACATGCTTGTCTTCTTTCATTGATTTGGCAATCATGTCATCAATGTAGACCTCGATTTCTTTGTGCATCATGTCATGGAATAGGGCTACCATGGCTCGCTGATATGCTACCCTAGCATTTTTGAGTCCGAAGGGCATGACATTATAGCAAAATATCCCCCATATAGTTACAAAAGTTATTTTCTCCATGTCTTCGAGTGCCATCTTGATCTAGTTGTAGCCTGAGAATCCATCCATGAAAGAGAATAGAGAATTCTTGGTCGTGTTGTCTACCAAAGTGTCGATATGGGGTAGCAAAAAGTTATCCTTAGGACTAGCTCAATTTAGATCTCGATAATCAACACACATTCGTACCTTGCCATCTTTCTTTAGGACTGGGACTATATTGGCAACCTATTCTGGATATTTGGCTACTCCAATAAACGCTGCATCAAATTGCTTCTTGACTTCCTCTTTAATTTTGAGAAGCATTTTCGGCTTCATCCTCTTCAATTTTTGCCAGATTGGTTTGCATCCAGGCTTAATGGGAAGCTTGTGCACCACTATATCAGTGTCCAGTCTTGGCATGTCTTTGTATGACCAAGCGAATACATCTCAATATTCCTGGAGTAGGTCTATCAGCTTGGTCTTAGTTGTCGACTTTATTAAGGTTCCAATTTTAACCTCCTTTCGGTCCTCCTAAGTACCCAGATTTATTACTTTTGTTTGGCCTTTATAGGGCATGATCTGCTTCTCCTCTTGCTAACTAATCGTAAGAGGTCTGGTGGTACAAAGCTTTCTTCGAAATCTTCTTCATGATCGACTTCACTGGTGCTAATTGACTGTTCAAAATTGATCTACAAAGACCCATCAAACACATCCATGTCCCTATAGTTAGGACACCTAAAAAGGCAAAGAAATAAACATTACAAAAGGCACACACACAACTAAGGGATTTGGATAAAAATAAAGGCAAAAGAGTAATGGAGACAAAGGTTGAAAAGTGATACACAATATGGAATGACATATGCAAAAGTTATTTCATTGATAATGTTTGATAAAAAATGCCCCTTACATAGGACACCCATTTGCCCTTGGGCAAGGACAGGTAGGTTTTTATTTCTTGACATTACATTAAAGGGACACGAAAAGTGCAAGGGCTTCCGTCATGACCCCGTCATCAAAATCAGGCCTTAGTGGAAGAACATGAATTTTATGGCTTGGTATCTTAGAGATAAAGGCTGTTAAGTGCCCTATTTAGGATGACCAAGACATCTTTGGCCTTTTACTCTTCTGATTAGCTTGGATCAATTCATCCTCCAGAACGAAATATCTCATGGAGAGATGGAAACATTATTGGCTTTGACTCCCCCTCTCGACCTAATGATCGTGTCATCTCCTGGTTGCAGGTCCTCTTTTCTTGCTGCTATTTTAGGTACGCATTGGGCTTAAATCCTAAGCCTCTTTTGTTGGCTTAAGTGGTGACCTGTAAGGCTCGAGCCATCCCTTGTAAATTCTTGCCAAGCCCTTTTCCAGCACAAGAACCTTTACCAATAGAAACTCGAGTGGGTACTCTTTAAGAGATAGGGTTCGACTATTAGCAATCTTTCTTCCACAAATGTCACATTGACGAACTTAAAGGATTGGAATGATGAATCCGGTGCATCTTCATTAGGCCTTATGTAGATATCCTCGATGAAAGTAGTGGCGATCATTTTTTCTTCAGCTCTAATGGTGACTACTTTGTTATCTATCATAAATTTGAGCTTCTGATGGAGAAAGGATGGGATGGCTCTGACGGAGTGTATCCACGGCCTTCCTAATAGGTAATTGTAAGAAGGATTAATATCTATAACTTGAAAGTCCACTTTATATGTACATGGGCCTATCTGGAACTAGATTGTGATATTTCTAATTACTCTATGACATGTTCTATCAAAAGCACAAACTATGGTATGGCTACTTTTGATGTTAGACTGATCGACAGGGAGTTTGCTTAATGTAGTCATAGGCATGACATTAAAGGCCAACCCATTATCTATAAGTATTTTGGGCAAAAAGCGTCCCTTACAATGGTTAGTGCTATGCGGAGCTTTATAACTGCCCCTGCCTCTGTGTGGGATCTCATCATCAATGAAGGAAATATAATTATCGGCCATGATGTTGTTCACCAGCTGATCCAACTTATCCATGGGGATGTCCGAGGGCACATATGCTTCGTTTAGCATCTTCAGTAATGCATTGTGGTGGATCTCTGAATTAAGAAGCAGAGATAGCAGAAAAATCTTAGCGGGTTGTTTGCTTAACTAATCCATAATGCAGTATTCACTGTGCTTGATAAACTTGAGAAACTCTGTGGCTTCTCTTTCGTTCACTACTTCTTTGACTTTTTTAGGCTCAAAATTCTTTGCTTGGGCCTGAGTGGTACTGGTGCTTGGAGATGCGTTGACCTTCTATTTTTTTTGAGTTGGGGGAGTGTAACACCTACTGCTACGAGTTAGATGGCTAACTCCTGATAGTTCCATTGCAGCAGTTGAGGGAGTTAGTTCTTCGATCATCACTACCTGATTCTCATATTTCCATGGAACATTTTTGTTGCTCTTATACAGGAATGGTTTAGGTACTTTTACAACCAACTTTGGTGTAGGTGTCGAAGAACTGACCTTGGGACTTGACTTGCCATAAAGAATGAAGGGTTGGTTTCTCCCGTAAGGTGGGGGCATGGTTTCATCTCCTATCATATTGATAGATTTAGCAACAGGTGTGATCTCATGATAGAATTCTATCTGGCCTTCATTCATCTTTCTTTGAACCATGGATCTAAACTCCTTGCATGTTTGTAGGGTATGACCCATAACTATATGGAAGTCATAAAAGTTGTCAGGATTATGTTCCAATTTTTCTATTGCGTTGAGTAACCCGACCTGAATCAATGTTTGCCAGTCCAAGAACATTGGCATCCTTACATCCTCTATGCTTGCCTTTACTTCATGTTTGTTATCAATGTCGATCATGTTTGCAGCTGGCTTAATATGGTATGGTAAAGGATTGGCAGCAACATTTGGTCTCTGGTTCATCCTAAACTGCAAGACTTTTGAGTTAATTAGATTTTGCACGTTTAGTTTAAAACATATGCAGTTCTCAATGTCATGCCCCACTGCCCCAACATGGTATTCACAGTGGGTGTTAGAGTTGTACCATGACAGGTATGTTAGCTTCTTTGCTGGCCAAATCTATTTTTCATGTTTCTTTCATGTTATGTGATGTTGATATGTTGATTAGAATAATATTATATTTAGTTTATGATTTTACTTTGATTTAAGTTTAATGATAATTATTTATGCTTCTTTGCGTGGTTTTTATGTTATAGCATGCATGTATTTCATGTTTTATCTTGGGCAAATCTGATTAGAGTTGTTCATGTTCATTTTATGCTTATTTTTATTTTGATTTCATGATTTTTAGATTATTTTGTAATATTAGTAAACATAGGGACTAAATTGCAAAAGTTATAAAAGTTTTTTTTCAACATTTTTAGCTTGGTTGAAAGCTTTGTAGGCCATGAGATTTCTAATTTGTGTATTTGTAAACAATTTTTAGGCATTTCTAATAATTTAGGGCCATTTTGTAAATATTAGAAAGTTTAGGGACTAAATTGCAAATTATGGAAATTATATTATGTGGCTAAAAATGCTTGGTCGAACCTTCTTGCATATTGTTACCATGACTTTTGTGTTGATTCTTTGCTGTTTTGATGATTTTTAATGATTTTTTTGTGGTACTTTACCAGATAGGGATCAAAATGTAATTTTACAAAGTTTAGGGGTTACTTTGTAAATTGTAAAAAAAACTTGGGCAAGGTATTTGGCCAAATCATTGTTGATATATAGACTGCATTTTCATGTATAATTTCACATGATTTTTTTATGATTTTTAGGTTATTTTATTATGTAAGGACTAAAATGAAAATTTAGAAAAGTGTAGGGACTAAATACCAAATTTTCATATTTAGGGGGCAAAATGTACATTTCATCAGTTTTAACAATTTCTATTATTTCTATGGCCTTCCATAGGGATATTGAAATTTTCAAAATTTTTCATATTTGTTTGGTCCTCCGAAGGATACGAAATGTAATTTTTAAAAATTTAAAGGCTTGATTGCAAAATTTTCATTTCAAGTCAAACTTAAACTTTTAGCTTTTCCATTTAGACTAAATTCATCTATTTTTCATCATTTTAGTGTCCATTAGGGTACCGGGATACTTTCATGTCGAAGGTATACCCTAAGGGTATTTTGGTAATTTTCCTAAAATCGAGTCTTAGATAGTAACCGGGATGCTTTTATGACAATGGTGCACATTTAGGATAGGTTCATCTAGTTTTTATCATTTTGGTGTCCATTAGGTGGTACTAGGATACTTTCATGTCGAAGGTTACCTAGGGGCATTTTCGTAATTTTTTACATTAGGATGCTTTTATGCCAAATGTGAATGTTTATGATTCATTTAGCCTTTTAAGGTCTTTTTAGTGTCCATTAGGGTAGCGAGATACTTTTTATGTCGAACGTAAACCCTAGGGGTATTTTGATAATTTTTTAAAAATCGAGTCCTAGATAGTCACCGGGATACTTTTATGCCAAAGGTGCACATTTAGGAAAGGTTCATCTAGTTTTTATCATTTTAATGTCCATTAGGGGTACCAAGATACTTTCATGTATACCTAGGGGCATTTTCATAATTTTCTTCACCAAGATGGTTTTATGCTAAATGTGAATGTTTAGGATTCATTCAGCCTTCCAAGGTTATTTTAGTGTCCATTAGGGGTACCGGGATACTTTCATGTCAAAGGTATATCTTAAGGGCATTTTCATAACTTTTTCCACCGAGATGCTTTTATGCCAAAGGTGAATGTTTAGGATTCATTTAGCCTTTTAAGGTCATTTAGTTGTCCATTGGGGGTATCAAGATACTTTCATGTCGAAGGTATACCCTATAGGTGTTTTGGTAATTTCGCTAGGACCAAGTCTTATGTGATTACAAGGATATTTTCGTGTCTAAGGAACACATTAGGAGTAGGAGTGTCATTTTAGATTGTTATTGAGTTTTAGGAAGTTTTATAATATTTTCAATCAAATATAAATTTTCTTTTTAGGAAATTAAGGCAATTTCTCCAAGTTAAAATAATATGTAGAATTTCTCCCAAAATATAAGAAAGGTTATACGGATTATTTTAATTTCGAGATATCCTTTTCAAAAGAGAAGTAGGGATTTGATAAATTTAAAAAAAATAATAAAAACTTTCGCATTCCTTTGGCCCTCCACCCAGGTGCAAAAGATATTTTTAATTTTAAAACTTTTTATATTTCTCTGGTTTTTCGTTGGGATACAAAGGAGAATGATAAAAAGCTTTCCAGTTCCATTGGTCTTTCGATGGGATACAAAAGAGAGTTTGACTTCCAAAATTTTGAAAACCCGATCTTCCTAATATGGAATAATAAATCCATCTTAAAAAAATTATTATTTCGGGATCTATAATTAAATGCCATATTTGAAACCGAATAAAAATTAAAATTAAAGTTAACATGTAATTAATAAGATACAGATTTTTGGGCATCACGAGAGGGTCAATCCTTACTTGTGATTGTAATCGACTCCCAGACCCTTTTATATGATCTCTAGTATGATCACGGGCCTTGGAGTTTGTATTTTAGGGTTTCATAACCCTTGAAATACAAACTCCGGTAGGTGACCAATCTCCCCTAACCCAAATAGATTAGTGGCCACTCTATATAAACAGTCATTTCATAATAACTATTTAAGGATAAGTCAAGTGAGCGATTCATCTCGACCACCTAGCCCCCAAAAATAAAAAGATGTCAATAGTGATATGACCTATAAAAATAAGAGAATATAAAATAGTAATAAATTTAAGAAATATAAGAGCGAAGGCCATTTAGGTCGGGCTTGGTTAGGATTCATATCTCGACCACATTGTGATAGCCTGGTGACTCCACTAGGGACGTCTAGAGAGTCAGGCCTAAAATTAATTATTTGTTAACTAAATTTCAATTAATTCGGTTTCAATTGGTATCTAATTTTAAATTCCTTCTTTTTTAAAAAATTCCTTTTCATTATGTCAATATTTATTTTGCACTAATCTTTTTGTGTTTGCTTTTGTCTTTTAGGTATTAGAATAATGGGTTTTATTTTTAATGTTGTGTTATAAAAAGGTAAATTTGTCCCTTCACACACAGTATGCACATTGTGCAGTAGTTTCTCCTCTGTCAGATATGGAGGGGGGATAGGTACCCAATATTTTAGGAGGGGTGAAGTAGCTCTGCCTTCTGAGGTGTTAGCCTCTGTTTGGGCAGCGAAAAACCTTCAGGGTGTAGATTCCTATGTCTGCCCAAGGTGTTAGCCTCGTTACGAACATGGATGACATGCCCACTTGAATTAAACCTATTCCGACATGGATCCATGATGGATAAAGATAAGATACCTTGCTTGTCCTTTTAGGGCTCAAGGAATTCAAAAACCTAATTAAAGGTCTAACATAAACCACATATAGTGAATCATACTAACCTCCTAGTCAAAGCCATGCCTGATTTTAGATGTCACCAAAATTAGGGACGCATGAAGGGACAAAGTTATCTTTTCATTTTTTATTTTTTCTCTTAATATCTTGTTCGAATGATTTGCGATTTCTATTTACCTTGTTTGAATAATTTATGATTTTCATTATTTTGAAGTTTTACTTGAATTTAATATTTCGTAAAGATACTAACTCATTTTTTCTTTTTGGTGCATCTTTCATCTCTCAGATGCATACATGAATGCTTACTTTAAAAGGAATTCCAACTTAGATCAATTTTTATTTAATCTTATGGTGGAACTGGTACATGTAGTGATTATTTCCAAGGAATTTAAAGAGGTTCATTCTGAGTCCGAATTCAACTAGAAAAAGGATGGGGACTATGTAGCTAAAGGTTTTGTGTCAGAGTTGCTGAAGATCACACATTTAGACCTTTGCCAAAATAATTTGAGAGAGTTAGCCAAAATATGGGACCAATGGGGGAGTGCAAAGCAAACTCAGTTTACAGAAAAGTATAGACATATTGCCTTCTTGCTCAAAATACACATGGATTAACAGTTAGTCAGGGATATGATTGAGTTTTGGGATCCGTCATTTCGATGTTTTTCATTCAATCAACATGATTTGACTCCGACTATGGAAGAGATATCAACTTTTCTCAAGCTTGGGCCATTGGAGATGAGACCCATCTATTACAAAGAGCGTAATCCGACCAGCTTTGTAAAAGATTGAGTCAAGTTTTAGATCATGATTTCGAAGCTAACCACCATTACATAGAGCAGAAAGGGAATACTAGTGTCATTTCATGGCAGTATCTACGAAAATATATCCAAGAGTAATTCGACACTGAGAAGGCTCTAGTTGCATTTACTCTTGCTATATATGGGATGGGTTTCTTCCCGAGAGTGTTGGGACATGTTGAAGCAGCGATAGTGGATTTATTTGATTGGTTGAAAAAAAATATGCACTCGGCTCTAACAATTTTACCTAAATAATTAGAGCACTTAATGCATGCCGAAAAGATGGTCAAGGGAGATTTTTTGGAAGTGCTTTGTTCTCGTACATCTGGGCTCAAAGTCATTTCTAAGGTGAAGGGGTACATAAAGTTAAACCCTACTTTCCATACTTTGTTCTTCTTCAGGAATTCATTAAAAATGAAGGCCCAAGTCTGGAACTAAGAAACAATGGGTGGAGACACTAAAGAACTTAACTTCTTCTGACGTAACATGGAGGGCACCATGCTTTTCACCAAATTGCTTTGTGTATCGATGTGGTAGTTTGCTATATGTGCTTTTACTCGTATGGGGCACTATAGGTTATGCACCATTATTGGTCCAAAGGTAATATGGTTCGTAGTAATTCATCCCTATAACTTTAAATTTGGTTAGTGTTGACTTGGAATATCAGGGTAAGGATTATAAAAAGTCACTTCAGATGGCTGCTTTACAATGGAGCGAAAGGTATGAGTCAGGATTAAGTGCATACACGGATAAGACTACTCTAAGATATAATGCTCGGAGGTTGTGACATAATTATTCCTGGCTCAGATGGAACCATTCCTCGAGTACCTATTCAGCCAGAACCTTTCACGTCATCCAAGATCGACTTGATTAAGGAAAAAGCTGCTAGAAAGAGAAAAAGAATGAGTGATGAAAATCACTAGCTCCAAGAAGAAGTTGCCTACTTACGAATGAAGATGGAAGCAAAAGCAAAAGAAGTTGAAAAAAATGGAAGAAAAGTACAACTTAATGAAGAATGACTGGGTCAAACAAAACAAAAAAATGAAACTTGTCAGGATATCCGAGAGTTCCAATAGCACAACTAAGGGGATGAAAGAAAAAATGCGCAAGCTTCATGAAGAGTTAAAAGCATAGAAGGCTAAAGCTTGGAAGGAGAGGCTAGGCAAACTATTTTTGAAAAAGAAAGAAGAAAGCATGTTGGCATATGTCTCTAGTTAAGAAGGTCTATGGAAAAGAATAAGTGACTCTGAGTTGCCTTGGATCGAAAGCATGGAAGGGTATCTCAACTGCTTGAAGAAAGACAAGGTCTTACTATGACTATTGGAGAGATGGGATTAGAATTACAATGCAGGGGAGATGATATTCACGCCTTGGCACAAGCCGACCTAGATGCATATTAGGATAATAGACTATGGTGGGCTAAAGATGATGGCAAACGATGGGCAACTAATTCTTTTGGTAGACAAATATACATAGATTATCTTACAGAGTAGATCCACTTAACCATCATCCAAGCAAGGAAAATGATGGAGAGGATTAAGACTTACAGATGCAAATTAATCCTATAGGACGATATGGATATGTTATACTTCAATTTTTAGATGAAGCTTAGAAACAATATGATCAAATTAAGAATTTCCTTGGATGTAATCCCTACATGATCAATGATGTGAACATGTAATTTGTCACAAAGTTAATGAAAATTTCTGAGTTTGGAATCCTTAGTTAAGGCAAACGTCCCTACAAGTGCATTCATAGACTCATACCATACATACATATGCCCATACATATACATACATTCATGATTATTAGTTTTATTAGTTTATAAGTGAAAATTACTTAACTCAAAAAATATGGAATTGTTAAGGTCAACATGGCAAACTCAGAAAGACCAACTCAACCACTACCCACTCATCAATACCATACTAGACTTAAAACAAGAAGAATGGCTGAAGATCACTTGGCAAGATTAGAAAGATTAGAAGAAAGTTATGAAAAAGCTTAGGAGGCCATGCTTAAAAGGCAAGAAGAGTACAAGCTTAGATCACGAGGATGATGGAGCTATTATTGGCAAGGGAGCCAGTTCATCAATAGCTAGAGATAAACACTAATACCCTTACCAGGGGATCCGAGGGGTACCAGTTAAGGAACAAACGTCTAATGCTCAGAATGCACAACCAACCAATATCCAAACTCTGCAACAAAATATCCCAACTACCAACCTACCAGTCACCATCATTAATCCTGATGCCCTTTCATAAGGGGTAGGTACAAGAACTATAGTCGCCTAAGAATAATCAGTAGGCCCTAGCATCAATGGAGAGGAAAATCGTAAATAGAAGGGTAAAAAGCAAGCTAAAGCAGAGATAGAAAAAGAGAAACTATAACTTCTTAAGAGGAGGCTAAAGGCCATTGAAGGGGCCAAATTATATAGTAGTATGGATGTTGAGGACCTCAGTCGAGTACCAGACTTAGTCCTCCCACCAAAATTTAAAATGCCCAAGTTTAAAAAGTACAAAGGCACTATTTCCCCTCAAGCACACACTAAAATGTTCATCATGAAAATGGCTAGTTACACCCAGAACAACAAGCTTTTGATTCACTATTTTTAAGAAAGTTTGTCTAGATCTGTGCTAAGATGGTATAATGATATGAACCACACTCAAATTCAATGCTGGACTGATTTTACTAATGCATTTCTTCAACAATATAAACATATGGCTGAATGGGTGTTTGATAACTAACTCTTCAGAATATGGAGAAAAAGTCTACTGAATTTGTTAAGGAATATGCATAAAGATGGAGAGACATGGCTTCTCAGGTTCAACCTCCCCTGACTAAGAAGGAAGTGACGATGCTATTCGTGAGCACTTTACGTCCCCCCTATTACGACAAATTGGTGGGGAATGCAACTAAGAATTTTGCTGATCTGGTTATTTCGAGAGAGATAATTGAAACAACTATTATGGTTAGTAAAATCATGATTGGGGAGTCTTCCACTGGAAAAAAGCCAGGGATGGGAAAGAAGAAAGAAGAAACTCTATCCATTAACTAAGCTAGTCAATCGTACCATCAAGGACCTCATCCGTATTACCAAAACCAAAGACAACAAACCTAGAATTCCTATTCTCTTAACGTACCAAGAGCTCCTCCTTTAACATCACCTTAGACCACTGCTTTGAACCCTCATCCATAAAACTAACCAAGACCCAATGTTAATCCACCAACCCAAAGAGCCAACCAACCTAGATTTCGCTATGAACCCCTTTCTTACTCTTATAAGGAAATGTTTGATAAGCTTTTTGAGGCACGGTAGTGGGTCCAATCTTTTCCAAACCATATAAAGGAAATTACCCTAGTTGGTATAACCAAATCTGCATTAGAAGAATCATGCAATAGCAGGTCACTCGATCAAAAACTGTACGGCCTTCAAGCAAAAGGTTCAAAGTCTTCTTGAGATGGGTGCCTTTCAAATTGATAATAGCTCAGCACCTAATATGGCTGCAAATCCCTTACCAGATCATATTGAATTTAGGATTAATGCTCTGATTACTACAGAAAAAGATCGAAGGAAGTCAAAAGTCTAAGAAATTAGGACTTTTGTGGAAAAAGTATGGGCAATCTTGACTGAAGAAGGGATCTTTAGTCAAGATCATGGAAGTAGCAAAGGCCAATCTGATCCTGGTACTAACTTTTATAAATTTCATAAAACGTCAGGGCATATTTTACAAAATTACATAGAATTTTTGGGCATAATCCAAAGAATGATGGACAATGGTGAAACTAGTTTCTTTGATAAAGTTGGAATAGATGAAGAAAAATCAATCAACATGGCTGGTCAAGGATCATTGCAGTTGCCTTATGATGTTAGTCGCTTTCTTATCATTCATCATAATCAACCAAAGATCAAACCGCCTAAGATTGAATTTACTTCTAAACTCATTATCAGAGCACCAACTCCGTTCCCATATCAGAATAACAAACAAGTACCATGGAAATATGATGATGGAATAATAACTCTAGAGGTTGTTATAAGCCAAGTGGCTACTATCGACATAATTAGGGTAAGCCATGTGACAAGGAGTGGTCGCATTTATGGCCTAAAAAGCAGTGTAAAAACCAAGTCATAAGGATAGGTATCTGGAAAAGCAATAGTTACCAATGATAACCTAGTAGAACTACAAGAATTGATCAAGGAAAAAGTGGCTACTAAATTTCTTGAGTTCATTAAACATAGTGAGTATAGTATAGTAGAACAGTTAAAGCAGCAATTAGCAAAAATTTCTATGTTAAACCTACTGCTCAGCTTAGAAGCGCATCAAAATACTTTGTTGAAAGTGCTCAACCAAGCTAATGTTCCTTAAGACATTTCCATAAATAAGTTGGATCCCCTAGTAAATAACATTGTTGCTAACAATTTCATATCATTTAGTGACGATGAGATCCCACCAGGGGGCAGCACTTCAACAAAAGCTTTTCGTATCATAACTCACTGTAAAAGGACCATTCTACCCAAAGTCCTTATTGACAAGGATTAGCTTTGAATGTAATGCCGTTGATACATTATTTCGCTTACCAGTTGATGTCAGTTAGATTAAGCATAGCCATATAATTGTTAAGGCATTTAATACGACCAAGAAAGAAATCAAAGGAACTATTTTGATCACTTTAGATATTGGCCCTTGCCCATTTGATATCAAATTTCATGTAATGGACATTGTCCCAGCATACAATTGTTTGATGGGATGACCATGGATTTATTTTGCAGAGGCCATCCCATCATCTCTGTACTAAAAAGTTAAATTTATGGTTAACAAATAATTGATTAGCCTATCCGAGAAGGAAGACATTGTAGCCATGACTTTTACTAAAGCCCTTTACGTTGAAGCAGATACTGAAACTAAAGAATGATTTTTCAGGTCCTTTGAAATTATCAATGCCACTTTTGTTGCGGAAGGGTCTATAATCCCAAAACCTAAACTTTTAAATAGCACCCACATGGGTCTCAGGCTTACAGTCGAGAAAAGAGCTTAAGCTAAAAGTGGACCTGGGAAACATTTGCAAGGGATCAGCTGATCTATCAATGTCATTTGCATGAAAGATAAGCAAGGACTGGGTTTCAAGCCAGAATAGAGTCAGAAGAAGAAATTTAAAAATAGATCTTGGGGAAAGAAGCTCGTCTAAACCTTCAGTCAGTAATCAAGCTAGAAATTAACCCTTTATCCCTTATTGAATAAAGTTTTTCATTATTGGGGGTTGTTAATCTAGAAGCTAAAGAAAAAGAAGCCAATGGAGTTATTATGGTGGTTAATGAAGCTTTCAAAAAGCATCAGGTGGCCATCATTGGAGAACAGTAAAGAGCCAAATAAGGATAATGGGATCCATCCTTGTCCTCCTAGATACGTCTTAAAGAATTAAACTTGTATTGAGAGAACTATAATGCTTAGGTCGATTTCAAAGTAATCTTGGGAACTCGTTTAGTCATCTAAGAATCTTTTTGTGAAAACTTGAAATGTTAAATTATCATTTACAGAAATGAAATGCATGTGACCTTTCTGTCTATGTCCAATTTCTTTTAAACCAATATTTCTTTCCTTTGTTACATACATTTATACAAATCATGTCATACATTTGTTTGCCCATTCTTTTCTTTTTTACCCTTATAGATTTCCCACTCAAAGAAAAGTGGATGGTCCCAAACATGATTCAAAGGTTAAATTTAAACAAGTAGTTTGCTTAAATGAGGTCGATTTCAAAGAAGATGTTAATGATCATACTTTGCCACCTGATCTGTTAAAAATAATCGAGCAAGAGGATGAACGAATAATGCCCCATGAAAAATCCTTGGAGATGATAAATTTAGGGGATAATGAGGATGATAGAAAAGAAGTTAGGATAGAGACTGGCCTAATGCCCATCACAAGGGAGGAATTATAAGTTTGCTCTGAAAATTTTAAGATATTTTTGCACGATCATACCAAGACATGCCAGGGTTAGATACGAAAATCGTAGTCCATAAATTACCTCTAAAATGAGACTTCAAATTGATTCAGCAGAAGTTGATAAGAATAAAACCAGAAATGCTTTTGAAGATAAAAGAAGAAGTAAAAAAACAATTCGAGGATGGATTTCTTGAAGTGGCAAAATACCGAGAATGGGTTGCAAATATTGTCCTAGCTCCTAAAAAAGGTGGTAGAGTTAGAATGTATGCAGACTATGGGGACCTAAATTAAGCGAGTCCGAAGGATGATTTTTCTCTTCCCTATATAGATACTCTAGTTGATAATACTGTAAAGAATTATCTGTTTTCTTTTACGGATGGATTTTCAGGGTATAACCAGACAAAAATGGCACTAGAAGACATGGAAAAGATAACTTTCGTGATAATATAGGGAACTTTTTGTTCTAAGGTGATGCCGTTTGGACTAAAAAATATAGGGGTAACTTATCAAAAGGCAATGGTCACTCTATTCCATGATATGATACACAAAGAGATAAAAGTATATGTGGATTATATGATTGTCAAGTCACTACAGGAGGAAGGAAACACGTTGCCGATTTACAAAAGTTATTCAAAAGACTAAGAAAATACCAATTGAAGCTAAATTCGACAAAAAGCACTTTTGGTGCAAGGTAAGGAAAGTTATTAGGGTTCATTGTGACTGCAAAAGGGATTGAAGTTGATTCAAATAAGATTAAAGCCATCCAAGAATTACCATCCAGGAAAGCACTTTTCTTTCATGTTATTGTGATGTTGATATGTTGATTAGAATAATATTATATTTAGTTTATGATTTTACTTTGATTTA
>JBBYHM010366769.1:0-10152 GCA_038381775.1 Adansonia rubrostipa | reverse complement strand
ATTAAAACAAAATATCCTGAGTACAAAATTAACTTTTGTCTATATTATTTAACAATATATTTTATTTTTTACAATATACTTTTAATAGTGGTTTTTTAAGTTAATTAAAGTTTCATCTATAATAATATTTGTTTTGATATTAATTTGTAGATTTAATTTTTTGAACATTGGGGTGATACTTATAAACAAAAAATGAATTAAATTTTTTATGAATTGATTAAAGTTAATAATTTACTTTGGTAATTTATTATTCTTATATTATACCTTTTTTTCTTTTTAACATTAAAATACTATTTTAAAAGTACTTTGAGTAGTTACTTTAATTTTTTTAGCCCGTAGTTGAGTACAAATGTTGCTTGCTATAAATGCTAATTTTTAAGTTTTTTCTTATTATATTACTCTTGTATTTTTTTCTGCTATTTTGCTAGTATAGGTGTCCATAGTTTGGGCTACTACCAAAAAATTTTTGAATTCTAAGCCCACACTTGAATTTAGCTAAGCCCGGCCCACCCATTTAGGCTTAAATCACTATGCATAATATTCAAAATTATTTTTATATTAATATTTATATATTTTATAATTAAATTTAAATAAAAATATGTTATTTTATCTGTAAAATATCGTTTAGGGTCAGATCAACTCCAAACTTAAAATTCAAGACTCGACCTGGGCTCGATCAGGCTTGGCCTACTAGACTGGCAAGTTGCATGACCTGTGGATAGGTCAGTTGCTAGTCTAAGTCTAACATATGATTTTTTTCATTTTTGATATGATATTATCTATTATTGTTTCCATACTTTTTAATTTATATTATTACTTTGCTATATTACTAACTCTAATTATCATTACTTGAAATAATAATAGTTTAATAAGAATAATATTCAAAGGAACGCTTAAAAATTTCACTACTAAAATATATAAACTCTAAATATTTAATGAGTTTAACTAACTAAATTAAAAAAAATGTGATAATGGATGATATACCCCATTGACAACATTTTCAAAGTTCATGATATGATTTACTTTTTGATAAATTATTATTTCATCATATCTAAATTAAGTTTTTAAAATTCAATTAAATTATTAACAAAATATTAAAATAAAATTGATAATTAAAGTCTTTACTTTATAAAAAATTATTTAATTACAATTTTATCATTTTTATTTATGTATTAAACTCGAGTTTGGGTTCAAGTTTTTTCAAGTTTAGGTTCCTTCGAGTTTGAGTTTTTTCGGGTTTGAATTCTTTGGGGTTGAGGCCATTTTAGGTTTTTTCGAGTTTAGATTTTTAACTTTTTAGTCAAATCAGGTTCAGTTTGGGTCGTGCTTTGGTTTTTTCGGATAGATTTTAGGGTTTCATTTTACCACCTTTAGTTTTAATGTTAATTTTTTATTTTGAATTGTGCTTTAGTTTTTATTTTTTCATATTCATGTTGTGTTCAAAGTTGCTATATAATATAAATTGAAAGTCATCCCTTCAATTTTTTAACAATTAAGGAAACAATTGCTTAACGTGTATGGCAAGCAATTGTAAGTTTTTTATTTTTTAAAAACATGTTGTATTTATGTGTTATTTTTTTGTGATATAATTATATTTAAGATCTTATATATATATATAATTTTTTCTATTTAACAATTCTTATAATATAGATTTTGACACATTAGTACATTTGTGCCATGATATTGCTATTTTTTTTATATCGTGTTTAGTTATTTTCTGTACTATGTTTGTTTTGTGTCCAAAATTACTATTTTAAATAGCATTGTTTAATCAGCTCCCAATATTGTATCGTGTTCATTTTTTATAAATTTTGATGCGCTTAGGTATTTTGTATTGTGGTCATGCTAGTTTTTCGTGTTGTGTTATATTTGTTGATGCCCTTGAACCAATTGGATTGGGACACAAGATATATGGTCAAATAACATCATATATGTTACAAAGCTTAAAGTAACATAGGTTTTCCTTCATGTTAATGGTATGATTGATATTCATATAAACATTAATTAGATGAAGCCCTTGAAACACAATGACCTTGCAAAGATAGTAATAAGTTATGCTGATAAGATCCTTATACATCAAAGTCGTGTTTCTAAAACTTTTCCTAGTCATTGTATTGTTAAGACAGGGCATTGACAATATATAAAGACTAATACATGTTAAGCCTCCATGCATTAGATGCATGCAACCCTTTAATCTCATAAAGGTTAAAGTATACGAGATACTTAGGGATTGTGTATAGGTGCTTGTTTTGTGGAAACAAGTTCACTGAACATGGCTTGATTGAGAACTCCTTGTGGTATAAGTTACTCAAATCTCTATGGAATATATTCTCATGTGTTAGTTGTGTATAATAGTCCTTTAACTTGTGATATCATGTCATCTAATATGAGAAGTGTTATGCTTTGATTCCATTACAAAAGGGCCCATAATAGATGGATGCTTATAGTAAGATGGCTTAGGTATATCATGAATCATATAATGGATGAATAAGTGATCCATAGAGGATTCACCATTCCAAGTAATATTAGAGACATATCTCGAGTGTTTTTTACTATGGTTAATTGGATTAAACTCTTTGGTCAAAATACAATGGGTTATAAATAATAGTTCTAACTAGTGGTTAATGGCAATGGATTTATAAGTCCATTAACCACTAGTTGCAAGAACTAATATAGTAGAGGTTTTCGTAGACATTGCACTACACTTATCTTCTATCTGGGATATATAATGAAGGGATCGTATTTCATTAAACGCTAGTTATTGAAAGGTTTCTTTAAGGTCACACTGACTTCTTCAACATTTAGGTGGTCATAATGAGTTACTAGATCTCACTCTTGATCTATGAACATGATTAATAAGATTATTTATGTTCATTGCCTAGGAACCTAATGGGTCATACACAATAAGACAAATCTATTGGCTTAGATTCGGGATTTAATTGAGTATGACTTAATTAAATAAAAGATGATTTAAATGGAAGACTTAATTGAATAGTTCAATAAGTTAAGACAAAATTAGATTTGTAAAATTTAGATTTTGTGTTGTCTAATTAAGACATTAAAAAATCAGATTGTTTTATTGAGATAATATCTAATTAGTACATGTTATATCAAGGAGGAAAAAACTTTGTCCTAGTTAAAATAGGACTTCTACTAGATTAAGGGATTTGATTGCGAATGTAATATTTCTATCATTTTTCTTGAACTATCTCTTGGAATGTTTTTGTAATATTAATTATTTGATAATTAATTTTAAATAATATTATGACCAAGTTAAAAATAATTTTAATTGATTTAAGGTTTTATAATAATAAAATCCATAAAGATATGTGTATACTAGTTAATTTATGTTTTCAATTTATTTATTTAATTTTTATAATTATCAATTACATAAATAAAGAATTTGAATTAATTGAATTAAATTCACGGAAACACAAGATTAGCCCAAAAACCCTTATCGCTCCAATTACAAGGATTATGGTCCAAGCTTGTTGGGCCAAATCCAATGGCGTCATAAAGGATTGGAAGGAAAGCCAAGGCATGGGAAAAATGGGTTGACCACAAAGTTTGTGAAATTAGAATTGGTTAAATTAAAACAACTAAAACAAAAAAAAAAGTTTTACTTGATTTAAGAGTTTTGATTAAGTTAAAACTTTTCAATCTGAAGTTAAGTTAGGACTAGGATTAAGCTGTTATATAAAGACTTGCTGGGATTAAAAAAATTAGAGGTTTTCTTTTGACTTAATTTGAAAGAAAAATTTTGTAAAAGTTACAAAATATTTTCAAAGTTTCCAATATATTGTCGCCACCTCCTTCTCTTGTTTCTTACTTATTATGCTAACCTCCACTAGGAAGTGTTCTTGCCTAGTGTTCTTGGTTTTTGTTTAGGAAAACAAGAAAGATTATATTTTGGTTAAGGGCTTCTAGCTCACACTAAAGAATTACTAGGCCTCAACAAAGTTTCAACGATCACTTGCGTGGATAATCGTTAGACAAAGGACAGGTTTGTTGTTGGTGGTCTTCAGGAAACCCCAAGAAAGCCCAGTCGATTTCTTTCAAGATTTTTGGGGTTGATTTGTTTTGGATTAAGACATCTAAAATTCAAGATAACCTTTTAACATATACATGTTTAAATCTTGATAAAAAATTTTGACGTTTATTATATGTAAATCCCTCCTTCAAAATCCGCAAGAAGTCTGGTTGTTTCTCTTATTACTATTTCTGCTACTTTATTCTTGATATTTTGTTGATTTATGAAATCCAATATATGCATGAGGCCAAACTTTTACGGAATACAAGCGTCCTTCAATATTTTAGTTATTTTTCAAGTCTTTTTCGTATTTATGTGTGATATTGCTCAAATAATCTTAATTTTGTGCCATATGTGTATAATAATTAGAATATAACAACAAACTTTGTAGAATAGCTCGTCTCTGCAAATATAAATACCAGATTTTGATTAAAATCGTATCTTAGGTATGGATTTGCCTTATTTGCAGATGTCCACCGGAGAATTGTTTGGAGATTGGTTAGCTTTCCAGGTGTTTCGGAGGAAAAGGAAAAGCTAAAAAAAATGGAGTTGTTTCTAACAAAAGTTAGAGAAACTATTACTGGAGTAAGCATGCCTAATTGTATTGATTTTGCAGTGGAAGACAACTCTATTATTGGTCCTCCTCGACCTACTTCAGCAAGTTCAAGTGAAATTACTGAGGTTTCTTCTAATGGAATAGATCAGGAAGAAAGCTTTCAAATTGTTGTATGAGAAAGCCGTAAAAACAGTTTCACTACACTTTTTAACTGCTGTGCAACAAATGGGAAGAAATGGGCAAAAATGTTTTTAAGGACTTAAGAAATTGTGTTGTGTAAGCAAATCCCAAACCTTTTACCACGAAATCCTGGCCTGCTTTTTAAGTTTTCTTCAAATTTGAAACAATTATAATGACAGGGAAAGTGGTGGCACAAATTATTGCTCAATATCTACGCTTTTATTAAAAAGGCAAATGATTTTGAGACAGAAAGAAAGAATGCCGAAAGCTCTCTCTTATGCTGGAAGCTTAAGTGTTTCACATTTGACCATAAAATACAAGGTTCGGGACCAGTGAAAGCAAAAGAAACGAAATAAAGAGTGCCAAAAGTAGATACAAATATGAAACAAATACATTCGAAATACAAGGCATCTGAGGAAACAAGTAAAAAAAAATGAAGGATTGTGCGTTATCTAATCATAACATCGTGTCTATGGATATTTGTTGGCAAAGGGCATTAGCACATGGGGACTCATTCTCCCCTATATATACTCCCAACATCCGAAGAACTCAATACCCTTCTAAAATATGCTTCCATTTATCGATTCTATGTGACTTTTTTAGGCTTCTGTTATTAAGGCTTTCAGCCGCACCTGAAAGTTGAAGAGATTCTCCCAGTGCATCCTTTGTTCTATTTAAATAATTCAGCCAAAGAATGGTTATGGTTGGGTTGGGAAAGGGAACAAAGCTAGTAGGACAACTTGGGTCATTGACAACTCTCATGTCTACCACATGTAATGTACAACCAACATTTCTTTTTGTCGTTTTTCTTTTCGCTGCGTTTGGAAAAAAAATGGCACTGAACCCCTAAATGTGCATGTTCGTCTCGCATATTTCATGCCAAATATTTTTGCATGACTATGCTAAAGAGTTATATGATTCGGATAAGAAACTGTCGATTCTGAAGTTTCAAGTTTTAAAGAAAAGCTTATTGGGTGTTTATTGTTGGAGTGATATAATAAGTATGATTAATATTCTTCTCTTCTTTGTCATACTGTTTACGTTAATAGGAAGTCAGTTAGCAGTAAGATTAGGGAACTATAGGAGGAATACAGATTTACCAAAATCACAGTTAAAGAATTAAATGTTAGTTCTTCATCAAAATCAAAATCCATTCTCCCATTTTATTTCATTAATTCAGTAGCGAGATGTGCTAATATCTGTAAATCTAACCCTTCCAAGGCATTGAAACTTATTATCTCCTATTTCCCTTTCGAAAGTCAAAAGACTGGGTGGAGGACTGAGGAGGCCATCTTCATAGTCATTAGCTATATATTACAATTTCGATACCCCATTTCCATTAATCGATTCTAGCCAAACACCATATTCAATTGTTTTAAAAGTATAGATCGATCATCCCAGCCTTTTTTGTGGGCGTACCTCGATTATTTGATTATTATGAGGCGCATATTTTCTTCAATACTTCCATCAATGATCATCTTCACAATTCACATTGCATGATGCTTAAGGTGCTACAACTATGACTGTGCACCTGTGAAAAACTAGTGGAAGGAGAGAGTTAGAGCCAATTTTTGATTCAAATGTTAAGTACCCTTTTTTTGTGCTAGAAAAACAGTTTTGCTAAATTACGATTGCTAATTACAAATTTAATAAATAATTCAGTAATTATTGTCCTTCTGCTTTTAGTATGGTCCTTTATAAATAAAACGCAATTAGCTGATCTAGCCAGCTGCTGTAAAATCTCCAACTAAAAAAGGAAAACTTTTAAAATAAATTTGTTTTTATTTTTATATCAAAGATTAATTTAGCAGTCAATAACATAATTAACTGCTAGAAGGCGAATTGGAAATATAATACCCTGAATGTTTTGTGGTTATCCAGCTAATCCCTCAATTCTCGTTGGATCTCTCCTTTTATTTTTCCATGCAAACTTTTTTCTTCTTTTTTTTTCCCACAAAGAAGGCCACGGTTGCAGCAGATTCTTCCCTATGATCAATTGAATTAGATTACACCCTTTGGTTCCATTTGCATGTCTCTCCTCCTTAATGGGTTGTGGTATTTCAAAGTTTGATATTGCAGAAGAGGGAGAAGCCTCACCATTCGATCAATCAAGCCTTGTTCAGCGAAGGAATGATCGTGCGGTTATGGATAGCAGCCTCTTATCTAAGCTGTTGCGTGAAGGTGGCAAAGGAGAAGATCATGCAAAGGGTGATATTCATAAGAAGGTGAATTCTGATGAAAAAGGAGTGATTCAAAGGGAAAGGGTTGAAAAGAAGGAGGCCTGTCTTAAGGAAGACAGTGAGGAGGATCGAGACGACCGAGATGACAGCATTTCCGACATTCGATCGCCAAGTTTCAGGATATATTGCATTCCATCTCAGCCTGACGATGAAAACAGCGAATGTAAGCGAGCGGTGGTCTTTCAATTGTTTAATAGTTTCCTGGTTTTTTTCATCCTTTGCAAACCAATTACCAGCACAGTTTAATGTCGATTCTGTTGTACAGGTGGTAGTAATCAAGGGAAAATAACAGAGGACAAACAACAGGTAGATGTTAAAAATGACAACAAGGTACGTATGGATTTATGGCTTTGGCAAAATTTTTCCTGATTGTAAGGTAGAATGCTAAGAAACAATTACAACCTTATTATATGTTACCATCAGGTTTAATGTTTGAAATTGTTATTTTATAATTCTCTGATAAAGTTATTCAACATCCTAAACCTGAGTTTGTAAGAAAGTTGATTTAGATAATGATAAAGAAAGTTGCATTCAAATTAACAGAGTTTTTGTTTCCTTCGTTTAAGCAGGGTTCAATTAGTCGATGGGGGAAGATTAGCAGGAGAGGAAAAGGAATTAGGACTAGTTCAGGAAAAAGAAAAAGGTCTTTCAGGAGTCTAATTCTTCAATCTATGTACCAGTCCTCATGACAGCATCAAGAAGCTCGTGTGGAAGGGTTTCGTTGATGAATGGTGATACTTGAAACAATACTAATGGAAGGCTTTTGTCCTTTTTTTAGAGTTTGAGCTTCATGATCTGCCTGTTTTTTACTTTTTATTTTTATTTTGTTCATATACATTCAGGCATCAGCTCTGGAAGGAATGTTATACAGGATAATTCTCTCTTTTTTACTTTTCTTTTCTTTCTTGTGTCTCAGATAGAAGAGACAGGTGAGCTGAGCTCAGTATGATCTAAATGAGATGCCATGCAACTATATACATTTCTTCTTAGGAAGAGGGTTTCTGATTTTGCGATCAGAATTTCCGTACTGGTGTTTCTGATTTGTTGCTTTTGATTTATTATTAATCCTTTGCAGTCTGGCTGCTTAATTTAATTCTGCTTAATTTAATTTTGCACTGGCTTCATGTAATGGAATAATAGTGAAACAAGTATCCCCAGAATATAGACAGCCTAGCTAGTCTAAGTGGTATGCTAAGCTAGCTTCTGAAAAGCCTGCACTAACCTGATGAACGGGATCCACAATTTCACTCATTTTAATTACTTGGCAATCGCATTTCTCATTCCAAATGCATCCAATTCCTTTTTGTTTTTTTGTTTTTTAAATAACGACATGTAATTTTCTCTTATACTCCTATTTTCCTTCTTGAATTGAAATCTGCAAATTATTTAAGATATTTGGGTTGTTTTCTTCAAGACAAATGCATTTAGCTTCTGATGTTGTTCTGATTTCAGAACAATTGCACTTTATGTGTAAACAGAGTCTCTCAATTGTTAAACATCTCCGGCTCCTCCCCGTGCTATAGAAGGAAGGAGGACCAATCTCATTACATTACATGCGTAATTCTCTCAAAAATTCCATATATCTGAATGCAGGCGTAGGACTCGGGAGTCGGAACTTAACTTTTTTGCAAAACACGTGGAAAGAAAAATAAAATAAAAAAATTGTTTTCATTTTTCCATAGTTATTTATTCGTATTCTGAATAAATATTAAATATAAATATATTTTTACTTAATATTTTTTTTTTTTAAGATTACTCTATTTTTATATTTTTGTCTGAATGTTTTAAAAACATAAAATATAAATATTTTAAAAAATAAAAAATCTCGATGACAGAGATGGTACCTTTTACTCGGTGAGATCCATACGCAGTGATAAAAGAGTTTTCCAACTAAGACAAAGAAAGAAATGTATGAACTAAAAGAGCCAGTGTTGGGTTTGAGGGACGGATAGTGAAGAGCGGGGATTCCATGAATTGTTTGTAAATGATAAAAGGTACAATGTAAAAGGGAGAAACAAGGGTACCAAAATTTCTCTGACACTGCCGTGCCCTGGTAATATTAATATGGAACACCCGCGACCACTGCGTGAATCCCGATCCAACGCTACACTCGAAAAAGCTCTTCTTTGGTAGTTATCGTAGTTCTTCCTTTTCCTTCAAGAAAACAAAGCATTTTGACCAGGGAAAGTCCTCATTTGGTGGGTACTTACTTATTGCCTCCTACTGACGTGAAAATAGTTTTCTGGTCCAAACCCTACTATTTGGTCTTACCTCTTGCCCTACTCAGTCGGTCAAAACCAGAAAATATAATAGAAATGGGGTTGGTTGGAGGCCAACTAGTTATTGCATCACGTGACTGAAGTTCATGGTCAGAACGACAGAGTGATCACAAAAATTAATATCTTTTCCTTGCATTTTCATTCAACTTTTAATTCAATTGATTTTAATTTTTATCCAAAGTGGATTCAATATAGTTTATTAATAGTAATGAAACAATTCATTCATTTTAGAAGAAATTATGCTAAATTATCTTGTGATATGAGTTATGTGCGGATCGAGATTTTGTGATTTTAATTTTGGCATTTAAGACTATTGTTTATGTTACGTGCAGAATTAAGCACTTCGTTACTCTTCCTTCCACTTCTATTATATTTTTCATTAATTGGTTCTATAATATAAATAAAATTAACAAAGTAGAGCAAAGATATAATTTTATAAAATAAAAGCAATAATTAACCTAGCATAGTCATACCTATATGCATTTTCACCTCATTTTTCTTTTTTTTTTTAATTTCTTATAACATTTATAATAATTTAAATATTATTATCCAAAAAAATTAAATCCTTTTACTTTTTGGATTAGACATATGCTTCGTAGCTAATTATCCTTTTTAAACTCTTTCATTCACTCAAGTAATTTTTATATCAGCATTTAGAGGAAGGAGGCACAACTATTAACCCGTAGCCTTATTTAATAAGGTAATTTCTTTCAATTGTTTTTAGAAAAAGATAATGTCTTCTTCTATTAACAATTAAGAGTAAAATTTGGCTGAAAGAAAAAAATTAAATAAAAAAATAATGCAAATGATCAAAAATTACTGGAAAAGGGTATACAAGTAGTGCACCTAATATTCCTTCTTGAAGTT
>JBBYHM010366758.1:49150-78881 GCA_038381775.1 Adansonia rubrostipa | reverse complement strand
AATGGGATAATTACTAGGTTTCTCAACTAAATTCCAAACTTTGCTTCTTTCAAATTGGTTTAACTCTTCTTGCATAGTTATGATCCAATTATCATATTTTAGAGCCTTATCTAAATTCTTAGGTTCAATTTATAAAAGAAAGGCTACATAATTGCATGTATTTCTAAGGGATGATCTAGTTCTTACCCCTTGCTTAGGATCACCAAATATCTCACCTTCTTTGACATAAGTCAACTCTCTAGGATGATTTCTTTCCCTTTCTACTTGAGTTGGCTTATGTAGTTTTTCCTCTTTTGGATCTTCTTAATTTTGCATCGCTTATCCTTACTCCTTATGTGATGTTTGTTCTTGGTAAATCTCTACATCATCAGTATAAAAAGGCAGCTTTCTCAAGGTTGAGTTAGCTTCATTAAATATAACATGTATTGACTCTTCAACAAAGAAAGTTCTTTTATTAAACACTCTATAAGCTTTGGAATTTATTGAATAACCAAGAAAAATTCTTTCATCACTTTTTGCATTAAATTTACCAAGATTGTCCTTTCTATTATTTAATACAAAACATTTACATCCAAAAGGATGAAAGTAGCTAATGTTAGGTTTTCTTCCTTTAAAAAGTTTATATGGAGTTTTCTTTAGGATTGGCTTAACCATGGCTCTATTTATAATATGGCAAGAAGTATTAATGGCTTCCGCCTAAAAAATATCTTGGTAAATTATTTTCACAAAGCATGGTTCTAGCCATTTTTTCTAAGGTTCTATTTTTTCTTTCAATAACTCCATTTTGTTGAGGAGTTTTAGGTGCCAAGAAGTTATGCCTAATACCATTTTCATTACAAAATTTATCAAAACCAAGGTTTTCAAATTCTTTTCCATGATCACTCCTTAACTTGAAATAGAATAACCTTTTTTATTTTGGATAATTTTGTAAAAAGTAATGAATTTTTCTAAGGCTTTATCTTTAGAGTGTAAGAAAAGAACCCAAGTAAACCTAGAGTAATCATCTACAATAACAAATCCATATTGTTTACCTCCTAAGCTTAATGTCCTAGTAGGACCAAAAAGATCAATATGAATAAGTTGTAATACTCTAGTAGTTGAGAAAATATTAATTGGTTTGAATGAAGCTCTTCTATATTTGCCTTGGACACATGCATCACATATTCTATCATTATCAAATTTCATTGTTGGCAATCCAATAGCAAGGTCTTTTCTAGATAGTTTGGAAATTATATTCATACAAGCATGTCCTAATTTTCTATGCCACAACCAATGCAAGTTATCATTATTAGCAATGAAACAAACATTTTGAAAAGATAAGTTATCTAGATACACAACATAAATATTTCCTTCTCTATGTCCTATAAAAATAATTTTATTTGTCTTAACATCTGGGACTTGATAATTTATTGATTCAAAAATAACTTTCATGCCTTTATCACATAATTGGCTAATACTAAGGAGATTATGTTTAAGACCTTTGACAAATAGAACATTTTCAATGTTGGATGAATAGTTGTTACTTATGGTTCCAATACCTTTAATATGTCCTTTTAAGTTCTCACCAAAAGTAACACTTCCTCCATCCTTAGGCTTTAGCTTCACGAATTGATTTTTGTCACCGATCATGTATCTTAAGCATCCACTATCAAGGTACCAAGAATTTTCCTTTGTTGAATTTGCCTTGAAGTAATGCTCTTTCTCTTACAACCATAAAATCATATTTTGTTTTAGGTACCTAAATTTTCTTGGGTCTTTGAGTATTAGTGTTTAAAATTTTTGTGCCTTTTGGAATCCATTTTAATTTTGTAGCTTCATCTTGAGATATGCCAACACCTTTGAAGACCCATATTCTTTTAATAAGCTTACCTCTATAAGTGATAGTGTTTAAGAAGCATGTATGGAATATGTGACCAAGTTTATGGCAATTTGTGCATATGCTAGATGCATCAAATGATTTGTTTTGTGTTATAAAAAAGTTCTTGAAGTGAGTTTCTTTTTTGATTCTATTATAGCCTAAACCATCTTTATCAAAGAATGCCCTTTATGTTTGTAGCATGTTATTCAATTTTTGTTGTGCCACATAAAACCTTGTAAGTAAGTTATGCAAGTTTGTGTTCTGCTTGGTTAGATCATCAATATTGACTTGTAACTCATATACTCTTTTCTTAAGATTATCATTTGTCAAGCTTAATGTTTCATTTTCTTCCTTAAGTTTAGAAATCATTTTCTTGTATTTTAAATTCAAAACTTTGAATTCTAATGCTAATTCATCAAATGCATCTTGTAATTCATCAAATGAGTAAGTATTAGCATTAGAAGATACCTTGGGCTCATCATGAGCCATGAGACATAGGTTGGCCACCTCCTCATTATAAATATCGGAAGTGTCAATATCACTCATGTGGCCACCATAGCCTTCTTTTTTTGCTTCTTCGAGTTTGATTTCTTCCATATTGGACATTCAAATTTGATATGTCCTGGTTTCTTGCACTCATAGCAAATAATTTATTCTTTTTCTTTCTTGCTTAAGTCTCCCTTCATCATTTCTTTTCTAAGAAGTCTTCTTGCTTTGTTTATTCTCATGAATTTGTTAAATCTTTTCGCAAACATGGCCATTTCTTCTTCTTCCTCAACCTCTTCATCATTATCACTAAGAGTGGTTATTTAAAGGCAACACTAGCCTTCTTTGATGGTTCTTATCCATGCTTGATCTTTATTTCATAGGTTAGAAGAGAACCTATGAGTTCATCTAAAAAGAGTGTGTTGGGATCTTTAGATTCTTCAATTGCTGTCACTTTTGCTTCCCAAGACTTGGGAAGACTATTGAGTAGCTTCTTTACCATCTCTTTATTTGGATAAGTTTTCCCGAGTGCCTTCAACCCGTTGATGATGTTCATAAACCTATCTAACATTTTTTTGATGGTTTCATCCATCTTCATCTTGAATAATTCATAGTTAAGTGTGAGCATGCTTATTTTGGATCCTTAACTTGATTTGTTCCTTCATGTGTGGTTGGTAACTTATCCTACACTTGGTTGGCATTGTTAAACAGTGAGACTCTATTGTACTCACTTGGACCAAGAGCACAAAATAATGTGTGCATGGCCTTGGCATTTAATTGTGCCATTTTAGGGCTTTGTTCATCCTATTCTTCTTCTTCCTTTGGTATAGCACAATCTCTGACTCTCTTCTTTAGGATGAGTGGTCTATTGACGATGATCTTCCATATAGTCATTTGCTTGGATAAAGAACCTCATCCTTGTCTTCTAATATGAGTAATTGTCATTATTAAAGAATGAAGGTCTCACGATGGAATGCCCTTCAAGTCTTATAGCATTTGCATTTGTCTCAAATGCCATGAGACAAACTTCATCTTGGCTTTTCAACTCTTGTGGGCTTCTAAGGCTTTGATTACAATATTTGCATTCTCCATTTTTGAGCTATCAAGGATCTTTTCTTAAGGTTGTGAGACTTACAATGGAGACCAAAGCTCTTGATACCAATTGTTAGCTTCAAAGGAGGATTGAACCAAGAGGGGTTTGAATTGGTTCAATAAAAACTTTATAAATTTTAAGAAAATTAAAAATTAAACATAAGATAAGGAAGAGAAAAACCAACAATCAATGTACAGATGTTTGGTCCGTTAATTCAGCACCTATGTCCTCTCTTCTTGGTACTTTCTTACTAATATGATTCCCACAATTCACTAAGCAAATTGTTACCTTTAAGGCTAAGGTATAACCTTACACAACTATCTTTTAAGGCTTAGATAGAACCTTTCAATTGCTTTGAGAATTATACTCCAAACTCTTAAATATTTTCACTCACTTTCACACAACCCCTTTTATGATATGAAAGAAGTATTTTGCAAACAAATTGAACCTCTAGTAGGTAGATGTTTGTTGGAATTTAAGTACAAGATGAATGAGATACAAATAGGCTTGAAGAGTATGAATTTGATACAAGTGGAAATAAAGAATTTAATAATTTTAAGCTTTTTATTGTTTAATGATTCAATGAAATCTGTATCTCTGCTTCTTTAGCTATTTGGAGCCTCCATTTATAGCTAGAAATTTATTCATAGATGTTGGGCATTTAATGTGGTCATTGAAGAGCGATTGTAGCCTTCATAAAGGCTTGTTTCTGTTCAATCTTGTGCTATAGTATCGATACAATACCAATATCATCGATATAGAAATAAAAAAAGTGATCGTTACAGCTTGTTGTATTGATATAGGGATCTGAGTATCGATACTAAGCAATCTGTATCGATACAAATACCATTGTATTGATACATTTGAGGGCTTCAGCCAAACCTTAGCTACTGCCAAGCCTTGTATCAATACACATGGGTGAGTATCGATACTAAGCAGCCTGTATTGATATATACACACTTATATCGATACACTTGAGGGTTTCATCCAAACCTTGGCTACTACCAAGCCTTGTATCAATACACTGGGTTGAGTATCGATACTAAGTAGGCTATACCGATCCATTAACACTTGTATCGATACATTTGAGGGTTTTTAAGCATAGTATCGATACATTTGTTCTTTGTATTGATACCATCCTTCAAAAATGTTTGTGAAATAATTTTTGTTGACTCAAACAAATCTAAAAAATTATTCTAAGTATAAATATGCTTTTTAGAGCATATAATTTTTGACAAATTACAAACTTAATATTTTTCAAGATGTTTTTCAATTTAAACAGAAATACCAAGTTGAGCATTAATTTAACTTAAGTTGTTTGTTATATCAAAATCGAAATCAAGGTTAACAATACCTATATATCATTATTTTTCTTTTATTTTAAGGGCCACATCATCATTATTTTACTATTTTTTATTTTTTTGTGTTTGGGACTAAGTTATCAAGTTGAATTGCTTGCTCAACTTAACTCTAAATAGTAGAATGAAACAACAATTAATTTTAGAGTTGCCACTAATCTATTTTAATCAGGTGAGATTGGTCAGCTATTAGAGTTTATATTTTAGGGTTATGAAACCCATAAAAATAAACTCTGAGTTTTACGACTATACTAGAGATCGCTAGAAAGGATTTAGGAGTTAGTTACAATCATAAGTAAGGATCGACCTTCTGGTGATTCTTGGCAATCGGTACCTATTAACCATGTGTTAACATTAATTTTGATTTTTATTCAATTTTCATATTCAATATTTAATTATAATTCCCATAAATAATATTTTATTAAAGAAATTATTATTTTGAGAAAGTTAGGTTTTAATGTTTTCGGAGATCAAAATATCTTCTGTACCCTCACAGAGAACTAAGAGAATACGAAAGTTTTTTTCATTCACTGTCGTAACCCACCAGAGAGCTGGTGGAATATAATAGGTTTTAAAAAATCAAAATATCTTTTGTAACCCGCTAGAAAGCCTATGGAATACAAAAGGTTTTATTTTTATGAAAATTAAAAATCCTGAGTTTCTATTTAAAAAGGATATCATGTTGTTAAAATAAGTCGTAGAATCCCTATCATATATTTGGAGAAATTTTTCGTACTATTTTAACTCAGAGATATTGCCTTAATTAAAAAAAATTTGATTTAATGAAAAATATTAATCCAAAGACCCGGCAATGGTCTAATATGACATACCCTTCCTAATGTATACTTTTGATATGAAAATATCCTAGTAATCACATCGAACTTGGTTTTAACGTGAAATTACTACAAACCCTAGGAGTATACCTTTGACACGAAAGTATCTTGGTAAATCTAAAGGGCTCAAAAATAATTGTGAAAAAGTGAACCTATCATAAATATGTACCTTTGGCATGAAAATATCTCGATGACTATATTGACTCTATTCTAGAAAAATTACCAAAATGCCTTTAGGGTATATCTTTAATGTGAAAGTATCTCGGTACCTTAACGGACACTAATATGACAATGAAATGATGAATCGATCCTAAATATATACCTTCAGCATAAAAGCATCCCGATTACTATCTAGGACTTGATTTTTAGAAAAATTATCAAAATGCCCTAAGGCTATACCTTTAACGTGAAAGTATCTTGGTATCTTAACGGGCACTAATATGATGCTGAAATGATGAATCAATCCTAAATATACACCTTCAGTATAAAAGCTTCCCGATTACTATATAGGACTAATTTTTTAGGAAAAATTATCAAAATGCCCCTAGGGTACACCTTGGACGTTAAAATATCCTGGTACCCTAATGGACATTAATATGATGATGAAATGATGAATCTATCCTAAATATACACCTTCGGCAAAAAAAACCTTAACAATATTTAGGACTCAATTTTGAAAAATTACCAAAATGCCCTTAAGGTATACCTTCGACGTGAAAGTAATGGACACTAATATGGTGATGGAATGATGAATCTATCCTAAATATACACCTTTGGCATAAAAGTATCCCAATTACTATCTAGTACTCAATTTTAGGAAAAATTTCCAAAATGCTTCTAAGATATACCTTCGATGTAAAAGTATCTCAATACCCTAATAGATACTAATATGATGATAAAATGATAATCTATCCTAAATATGCACCTTTGATATAAAAGTATCACGGTTACTATCTAGGACTTGATTTGAAAGAAAATTACTAAAATACCCTTAGGGTATACCTTCAACATGAAAATATCTCGATATCCTTATGGACACTAAAATGATCATGAAATGGTGAATCTATCCTAAATGTACACTTTGGCATTAAAACATCCTGATTTCTATCTAGGACTCAATTTCAAGAAAAATTATGAAAATGCCCATAAGGTATACCTTCGACGTGAAAGTATCTCGATACCGTAATGGACAGTAAAGTGATCATGAACCTATCCTGAATAGGGAAATTAAAATACTAAATTTGGCATAAAATAGAAAATTACAATTAAGCACCTAAACTTTTCAAAATTTCATTTTGTACCCTAACTAAAAACTAAAAGGAAATGAAAAATTTTAATAATCTCTACACCTAAGCCATAGGAATGCTAGAAATATTTATCATAACAAAAAAGACCATTTTGCCCCTAAAATGCAAAAATTTGCTATATGGTCCTTCAATTTTCTTAATTTTGCAATTAATCTTTACATGGAAAAATACCACAAAAATCATAAAAACATATGAAAATAATCATGTAAAACACATCAAGCATACTTATGAAGATTTAGCCAAGCACCTTTAGCCATAAAACAAAAATTTTCAACTTTCCCTAAACTTTGTAATTTTGCATTTAGGTCCTTACATGGAAAATACCACAAAAAATCATCAAACATATGAAAATAATCATTAAAACACAATGAACATATTCATGATGGTTCGGCCAAAAAAAGAACTAGCTGCAGATTTCTTAATGTTAAAAAATAATCAAAAAACATGAAATTATCACAAAAATAACCATAAAACATCATCAAAATTTCCTATTAAATTCAGCCAAGGTAAAAAACAAAATTCGATCAATGTTTTCCAACACCAAATCATGAAAATACCATGAATAAATATCATCAAACTTGAATACAAAAATAAAATCATAAAAAATAAATATATAAATCAACATATTAACATGAAAATATTAAGAAAAACAATATAAACATAAACATAAACATAAACATAAACATAAACATAAACATATACATGCAACAAAATTAAGACCACGTCAACAACAACAATATTTCATAAAAAAGAAAATCAAGCTTTAACTAAAAAAATTAAATATAACAACAAATATATAGAAATTGTTCATTGTCTACATATTAGCCTTTTAAATGGATGAAAATCCATGAGCTTAACATGGTTTTGACTCAAAAAAATGAAGAATCAAGAGTAAAAATTAACAAAAATAAGAAATTTGGTAAGAAATCTACCTTGAAAGCTTGAAAAACATGAGAAAATTTAGGTAATTTAATTGATTTTTAAGGTTTTTGGCTTATGGAAGCCATTAACATTTCATGAAAGCTTTCTCCCTTTGTTTTTTAGCGAAAGAATTGGCCAAGAACTTCCAATAAGGTTCTTGGCCAGATTGGAAGTTCTTAGCCGAATGTCCATATCCTTTTCCTTCTTTCTTTTTTTCTTTTTGATTTATGTATTACTTTTTCTTTTGATTTTTTTAAATTTTAATAATATCTTCATTAATAATCTTTTTCTTTATCCATATTGCATCATGCATTGCATCATTAACCCCTAGAGAGTTTTGGAAGATATTTATATAACATATAAAATTATATCATAAAATTAATTAAAAGGATTAAATTGTAAAAATTAAAAATTATGTGTTTGAAATAAAACTTCATATGATCAATTTAATTTAATCTAATAACAAAATCAATTTCAATGTTAAAAAAAAAACCATTAAAATTCTAAACTTGTAAAATGTTATTAGAAAAACCCTTACAAGAAAAATTATTATATGTGAAAAAAATACAAAACTCATATAAATTAAATTTTTACAAACTGAATTAAGCTAATTCAATAATGATATTTGAAGAATTTTAAAAATTGCAGGATTAGAAAAGTCCTCTCGAAAATATTTACGAAATAGAGACTTCGTAATTAGAAAACAAAAAAATTATGAAAGAAAATGCAAAACTCATAAAATAAGATAAATTTTTCAAAATTGATATAATATGAATTAAACAATAATATATGATGAATTTTAAAAAATTATAAACTAAAAATGGTTCTGTTGGAGAAATTTATAGAATAAAAAACTCTATATTTGGGAATCAGAAAAATTCTGAATCATAAAATCAAATGAATTTTGAAAAACTGGATTAATTATGATTAACTGGAAATATTTAAAGAATTTTAATGTTCAAAACTTGAGAAAATTCTACCAAAACTTTTATAAATAAAAGAAAACTCGTATTTTAAAACTGAAAAAATTTTAGAGAATTATTTGAAACTTATATAAAATAAATTAAATAAAACATATTATCAAAAATATTAATTTACAAAATGATAAAGTTGAAAATCCAAAATCTAAAACAAGTCTTTACTGAAAAAGTTTTTCGAGTATGATACTCAAAATATTATGAAAATTTTAAAATAAATTGCTAAAATGGGCAGCTTGACACTTTGTGGTATAAAATGCCAATATGAATTTTTCCTTGAATATTTATAATTTTTTGGAGCATATATCAACATAAATTTTGCATTGGTACCAGTAAAAATATATGAAAATCAACTTCCCTAATTTTATAAATGTTCTTAAAAAATTCCTAAAAATGAAAAATTTGACTGTGATATCATCCGCAGAAATGGATTTCTAAAATTTGAGAAGAAAATATTGAAAAATAATTCTTTAAATATTCATCTTGTATATTCAAAATTAAGGCTCAAAATAGCATTTTTTCTGTCACATGCACATACGGCCATTGAAGTATGACTGAAATGATCTTAAAAATATACAGTCCGTTATAGATATTTTCCAAAGCTTGTTCCAAATAAGGCATCTTTTCTGACCTTGAGCTTGAGACCTATGTGGATGCTTTTTGAGAGCCTCAACTTTGGGATTAAAGAACCCTCTGCAATAAAGATGGTATTAATAATTTCAAAGGCTCTGAAAGAACATTCTTCACTTTAAGAATCTAGCTCAACACAAGAGGCTTTAGTAAAAGTCATGGCTATAATATCCTCTTCTTCGGATATGCTGACCACTTTTTCATCAGTTATAAATTTGACTTTTTGATAAAGTGATGATGGTATAGCATTGGCAAAATGGATCCATGGTCATTGCAATAAACAATTGTATGCTGGGACAGTATCCCTGACATAAAACTCTACTTTGAATGGGCACAAACCTATGTTTAAAGTAATTAAAATGGTCCCTTTGATTTCCCTTTTCCTTTCATCAAATGCCTTGTCAATGTTCTGGCTATGTTTAATTTGGCTAGCGTTGACTGGCAAGTGGGATAAAGTGATTGATGGCATCATGTTAAAAGCTGATCCATTATCGATAAGGACCTTAGGCAATATGGTGCCAGTGCAATTTATTGTTCTATTAAGGGCTTTTGTGGAAGTGGTCCCTTATAAAGGTATTTCATTATCATTGAATGAAATGAAATTGTTAGAAACAATATTATTTACCAAGCAATCAAGTTTGTTTATAAATATGTCTTAAAGAATGTATGCCTGGTTAAGCACTTTTAATAGAGCATTTTGATGTGGTTTTGAACTAAGCAGTAAAGCTACTTGAGAGATTTTTTATGTTTATTGTTTCAATTTCTCCACAATGCTATACTTACTATGCTTTGTAAATTTGAAACATTTGAATACTTCCTTTTCCCCATTGGTTCTTAAACTTTTATTGGGACATCTTTACTAATTATGGTTTTTCTAGACATTTGTCCATTTAATTTTGCTTTGGCACTAGCTTTAACAATTTTAAGGCCATATTTTTGACCATTTTGTGTTACATGGCTAACCTTAGTTATGTCAAAGCAGGTAGGTGGCTTGTAGTAGCTTTTGTGGTTATTACTCCACCATTATACTTTCATGGCACTTGTTTATTATCTTTGTATAGAAAGGGCATGGGTGCTCTGATGATGAATCTAGGATCATCTTTAATTTTAGGAGGAAAGTCCTTTGTAAAAATGGTGTTCGAGTATCCCAAAAGATGAAATTATGAAAATATTTAAGAACAAAGAAGAAATTTAAATTTTTTATGAAGAACGAGGTTAAAGTATCCCCTCAGAGTAGCGAGGTTAGAATATCCCCAAATATAAAAATTTTGATGGTTTTAGATAAAGATTAATAATCTTGAAGATGGATACGAAACAAAAATTTAAGTTTTGAGTTGAAAACGGGGTTAGAGTATCCTCTTGGAGTAATAGAGTTGGAGCATCTCCACTAGCAAAAATTTTAATATAGAGGAGATAGATATCTAATATGAAATCATTTTTTTGTTTGCATTTTAGCCCTGATCTAAGTATAAAGTGCTTGTGTTGTGAGGGAACCATTCAAGTGCATTTCATGATTGAATGTTTCGATAAAAGAAGATTAAGAAATTAAGTTAAAAATAAGGGACAACATCATGTCACCTCCCTTCCCAAATTTATTTTGAACTCGTCTGAAGGCTTTAGGTGGCAAATAAGGCACTATTGGAAAGATGGCTCAATAAGGTTTAATGTAAAAATATTCCAAAAATCCTAGAAAATCACTTTCTAAGCGAAATTAATTTTTGAAGTTAAGTCTATCTTGACACTGGCAGCATATGCAAGGGAAAGGGCATACTAAACATTGAAAAATCATTTTGGGCACATCTGAGATTTTTAATTATGAACAGTACCTTTTCAAAAAGGGAATTTTGTAAACATTTTATGAAAAATGTTTAAAAATTTTAGAAAAATCATTTAATGGGCTAGAATGGCCAAAATAGAATATTGCATGCTAGTTTTAAGGGTCTCGAATAGCAAAGGTTTGAAAAATTAGAACTCCCTCATCCAGAAGGATCCAAGGGCGAACAAGGCACCTTTGAAAAGATACTTCGATGCCTTTTAAAGGAAAAATATTAAAAAAATCAAGGAAAATATTTTTTGGTTTGAAAATGATTTTTAAAACTTAGACTACGATCTTACCAGAGCAAAGCAGGGGGCTATTCGATATTTTCAGGTTTCTTCAAAGATAGGCTCGGGTCTAGGATGTTCAAACGTCCATGACAGAAAGTAACATGGGCATAACAAGTTCATTCCACAATCCCGAAGTAGTTTGAGATGATGAAACAACCTGTTGACCATGTCACTAAAGGGGATATTAGATTGAAGATCAAGGCTTAATACTTTGAAACTAGAAGAGGATCATTTTTTTGAAAAATAGCATCTTTGAACTTATTTTACCATGAATCTAGAGCTGAAATATTTGATTTGTCCCCAAGATTAGAAAACCAATTTTATGAAATTAAATCCATGCTATTCTTGATCTATTAGAGGTAGCGTGAACTTAACTCGGGGATTTTTCTAAAAATCAATTTTTTAAGAAAAAAGCAAGCATTTTTTACGAAGATTCATGAACAACATAAAACACACACAAAGATAAACATGGACTAAACATGCAAGCACATAAAGATGACATTTTGACATGGAAATGGGTGATAAAAATGCAAGAGGATGACAAATAATGTGCATGGAAATGATACGAACATATGGAAACATAGGAATGTATGTTGGAGTTGTCAAGATAGCATTTTGATGTCATAGACATACATGAGACATGTTAAGCTGAACATTTAAGCATGTGTTAAGCATGTGAAAATTGATGAAATATGTCAAAGAATGCATGTAGAAGTATGGCCTACCAAGCAACATTAAGGCATCATCAAAACATAAAAATCCTAGGACTACTCCAACCAAGGCAACAATAATGCATGAAAGTCCTAGAATGGTCAAGACAGCATAAAGGGCTCATTAAAATGATATAGATGATAAAGAAACAAAAAAATATGGAACAAGATAGAAAATATACCAAAAAGCTTGAACTTTTCTTCCTTCCGAAAGCAGTGAATTTCAGCTTAGTTTCTTCCCTCCTTTTGCTATTATTTAACAAGAAAGGATGAAAGAAAGAAGCTTTCTAGTAATATGGCTACTGGTGGGGTGTTTTAAGGGTGAAAGTATACGAAAGGTTAAGTTTTTGAAGGTTTTATGTTGGTGGTTTAGGGGAACTATAGGAATGGAAGAAGGATGAGGGTGAAAGGCAATGGAATAAAGTTTTTTGGGAGAGCTTTTGGGGCTAGAGATTGCTAGAGGATTCTTAGGAATAGTTGGAGCTTTTGAGATTGCTGGAGAGCTATTTGGAATGGCTTAAAGTTTTTTTTAAAGGTAGCTAGAATTCCTTTTATCTAATGATTAGCCAATGTTTTTAGGAGACAAAACAAGGGTATTTTTTTCTTTCTCTCTTGCACTAGGGGATATCTTTAGCTACTATGCTCAGCTGATTTTCTTCCTATTAGTTTTATCATGCTGAGCAAAGAGGTAGAAAGTTGTGACAGCCTGCAGTTGCAGATATGCCTGTCATGCCTTCTTACAATCATATATCTAATGAAAGTAACCTTTGCCATTAGCTATTTGGGCTTTCAAAATTGGTTTAAATCCGATTATAGGCCCAAAGTTGAGGTTTGCAATATTTTTATGATGGTTTCTTGGTGCAAAAACATGTTCAAATTCAATTTTCAAAGGCTAAAAAATAGTTTGAATTGAGCAAAAATGCCTTGGTGTATCATACAAAACATGTTGTATCGATACACAAAGCAATTTTACCCATGAGTATCAATAGAATGAACTATGTATCAATACTAAGAGCAAAAAATTGTTTCCAATCTCGAGACTTAAAGGCTTGTATCAATACTCCAGGGATTTGTATCGATACATTTTGCCAAAAATCATAACTTTAGCTACTGCCAAGTTTTGTATCGATACAATAATGCCAGGTATCAATACCCCACCTTAGGTATTGATACCAAACCCTCTTGTATCGATACTACCTGTGAAAATTCAAGTTTTTGGTGACATAAAGGCCTTGTATCAATACTCATGCACCAATATAACTTGTACATACCTATGGCTTCTCGATTTACTATAACTTAGTCATAAATAGTGGGAAATTAATCCGAGTACTCATCTGAATGACTCTAGTGACTTTGTGAAAGATGGCCTTTGATGCCTCATTTACATTTTTCTTTAAGCCAACCCATGGGCATTTTTCTTCAATATGACCCACGCCTAATAATGCCTAGAGACACGGCACCCGATTCTCGCCCCTCAGTTTTTACTTTTTATTTTCTGATTCTATCATCTTTCAATTAAGTTTTGGGATGATAAATATTGGTTTGGATAATATAAGGTGCCTACAGCTGCCCCTTTTTGGTTGTTACTAAGTATTAGGAATAGGGTAAAGATAAATAGACACCATTTTGTTTGGGTAGGATGATGGTTCCATATGCCTATAAAAAAAAACTAAAAAGCTAATTAGTATTATGTTGAGATAGGGTAAATGTATCTGCATAAAAGAAAATTTTGATGAATTTTGTAGGGTTTGACATATCTACTAGGTCATTTCCTAGGTTTAACCCTAGACAAGTGCAACCAACTTGTGTGGGCTTTGGGGTGGATAAGTGTCCTGCTCTTTGAGGACTAAAGTAAGTTGTTTCTTTGGTTCGACCTCAGATAGGTGCCACCAGTTTGTGTGGGCTTGGACTTAATAAGCATCTAGCTCTTTTTGAACTGAGGTAGATAGGTTCCATCAGCTTGTATAGGCTTTGACTCGATAAGCATCCGGCTCTTTATGGACTGAGGTAGATAGGTGCAACTAGCTTATGTGGGCTTTAACTTGATAAACGTCCAACTCTTTATGGACTAAGGTAGATAGGTGCCACTAGCTTGTGTGGGCTTTATGGTAGGTAAGAAAAGTCATCCAGCTCTTCATGGACTAAGGTAAATAGATGCCACCAATTTTTGTAAGTTTTTAGGGGTAGGTAAGAAAAAATGTCTAGTTCTTTGTGGACTAATGTAGATGGGTGCCACCAGCTTATGTGGGCTTTGGAGGTAGGTAGGAAAAGACATCCAGCTCTTTGTGGACTAAGGTAGATAGGTGCCACCAGCTTGTGTGGGCTTTATGCTAGGTAAGAAAAAGTGTTCTGCTATTTGAGGACTAGAAGAAAATGAGTTTGGATAGCTCTCTTGGATGATTTTCAATAAGCTTGTAAGGTCAAAATACTTACTTGAGGACTTTCAAGGTTTTTTGAAAATGGGAAATTGTAGATTAAGTTCCCTACTAATTTGACTTCTATATATGGGAGCTGGTACTTGTAAGATGTTAGATGCTACATAATACATGGGAATGAAAGTGCCTATCTAAATGATGCAAGGATAATGACTTTAAAAGCCTAATCTGGGGGTCAGTTTTGGCCTTCTTTGGTTGTTTGCTCTTTTACGAGTTTAGTGAAATGGCCTTTCTCCATGGGGTTTGTCAATCTTGCTTCAGATTTCCACAGACTTTGAATGTACAGACTGGCTTTTAAAGGTACAAGAGTTTCATGAATGTGGAGGGATGAACTTGAGTCTAGATGGCTAATGCATGAGAACTTTTGTTGCATTGAATTCGATGAGTATGAAGGGTTCCACTTTGCTAATTATGACTCAAAAGGTGTCATAATCCATAGAACCCTCCCATATTTTGTTTGCATTAAATACAAAAGGTTTATTTTACAAAAATTGAAAAATCTTGATTTTTTTTTGAAAAGAATATTTCATTATTAAAATAATCCATATAACTCTTCCCATATTCTAGGAGAAATTGCACATACTATTTTAACTCGGAGATATTGCTTCAAAATTTACAAATTCCAATTTTATCAAGAATAATAAAAATTACTCCAAGACTCAGTTTAGGCAAAAGTACTAAACTTGACTCTAAGGATCCAAATTTGATCAAATTGACCAACATGTTCTCTAAAGTATACTGGCATCATGAACACATCATAGTGACCCTAAAGGACTTAGTTTAGTGGTAAATTGCTAGAATGCCCTTAAAGTATACCTTTGACATGAAAGTATCCTAGTATTTTTAAAGGACTCGATAAAATAAAAAAAATGAACCTATTCCTAATATGCACCTTTGACATGAAAACATCCTCATAATCACATAGGACTCGATTCTAAGGTAGATTATTAAAATACCTCTAAGGTGTACCTTCGCACAAAAGTATTCTAATAGCATAGAAGACTCAAATACATCATGGAATGACCATTATACCCTAAATGGGTAATTTTAACACCAAATTTGACCTAAAACATAATAATTTCTAATAGGTCAATAATTTTGCACCCTATCGGAGAACCAGCGAAATAGGAAAGGTTTTAATATTTTTTACACCCTTATAGAGAACTAGAGGAATGCTATAAATATTCCTAAAGTGTTTAAAATACCCTAAATGTGAAATTTGATTTGAGGAATGACCATTTTGACCCTAAATGCTAGGATTTTCTATTTTTTCAATTTAATCCATGTAACAAAATCATAAATAAACATCAAACACATCATAAAAATCATGGAAATCATGCCAAAAGTCACGAGAGGCATTCGGCTAAACACCTATGGCCTTGAAACAATTTTTTTACATTTTTGCAGATAAGCCTCTAAACTTTCTAAACTCACAAAAAGGTCCTAAAAAGATTAGAAATGCATGAAACATATTCAAACATATAAAACATACATGACAAACACCCTTAAAGGTGTCAACATGATTTGGCCCAGCCTAGATGGCCACAGAAAATATTTTGCAATTTTTTGCAATTTTGTCCCTATATTTTTATAATTACAATCACAACATCATCCATGTTAGGTTTGGCCACACTTTTTTAAGGCGTTCAAAATTTTGGAAAAATTATTTTTAAGCTTTTACAAATTTAAAATATAACAAAATATGCAAAATATCATAAAATTAAGCATGAAAAACTATTTAATAATCATAATGATTTTTGGCCAGCATGGTACTTCAGCAAAAAATAATTTTCCATAACATATTTACATGAATATCAATATACACTCATGTCATAATTTTTACCAAGCATGAATACGCATAAAAATATGATAAATAATGAATATATCAACATAAATCAACATGTAAACATTAAGAAAAGTAACACAAAAATATGAACATGAAAATAACATTATTTCCATCAACAAACATAAATAATCTTCATGAAAATCAACATCCTACTAATAAAAATTAAATAAAACAAAAAAAACAAGAAACTTTGATAATAGCTTTTACGCTTGGACTTTCAATGTAGATTAAAATTCATAAGCTCAAGCATGATTTTGGCTCACTAAAAGGAAAAAAAATGAATGAAATTAACAAAAACTAAGAATTTCTTAAGTGTTTTAACCTTAAAAAGCTTAGAAAATTTAAGAAATTTAAGTAAATTTTTTTATTTTTCTATGGAATTTTAAAAGCTTCTAAAATTAACAAACCATCCGTTATTTATAGGGGATCGAATTTGGCCAAAGGGTGTAAGAAAATCCCATGGCTAAATTTGTTCTAGGGATTTCTACCAAATTTTTATTTTTATTTTATTTATTTATTTTTCTAAATTTATTTGGTAGATTTTTCTAGGCTTTCATCAATTGATTTGTCTTCATATAATAATGATCTTATCTTAGTCAAAAAGCCTAATGTGGGCTAAGTTAGGTTTAATGATATAAGGATAATATTTTTTAATGTGTAGTTAAAATGTAACTAAATTGGTTAAGAAAAAATTAAATTCTAACCAAATTATTTCTTCTAACTAAATCAATAAATTTTAAAATTAAAATAAATATAAACAAAATTTTGAGAATGTAAAAAATAAAAAAAATGAAGTCATAATCACAAATTTTATGAAAAAAATGAATTGGAAGAACTAAATTGTAAGAAATTGAAAGTTATGAATTAATAAATTTATTTAAGAATTCAAACACGTAAAAAGCCAAATTCGATATCCATATAAAAATTTTGGATTCAAAAGAATTAACAAAAATTTTAGACAGAAAAATTATTGGGCTTTATCATAAAATCAGAATGGCCCTAATTGGGCTTGTTGGAAAGTAAAATGGGCTTGTTGAAGTAATCGAATATCGGCTTGTAGAGAATGAAATGGGCTTGGTGCAAAATTGAAAATGGGCTTGGGAAATTTGTTAGGCTTGTTGGGAAATTAATTGGTTTATTAGGATGATTATTAAAATTTGCTAGTTTTGGGGCCATCAAAGAAATTTGGCCCAAAATAAAAAATAAACAAATAAACAAATTCTTTTCATGAAAATTCCAAGTTTTGAGCTCTAAAGGGAATTTTTGAGAAATTTTACGTGTAAGAGAAAGATAATTAAGATTCGAAACTCGTAAAATTTTATGAGAAAAATTCATACAAAAGAAAATTGTATTTAAAAAAAATGCAAAACTCATAAAATAAATTAGAGTTTCAAAAATTGAATTAATATGAATTTAATAAAAGTATTTAAAGAATTTTTAAAAAATTTAAACTTAGAAAAATTTTATCAAAAAATTATGGAATAGTAAATTTGGAAAATAAAAGTCCAAAAATATGTTCAAATTTTATAAAAATGAATTTAATTCAAGATGTAGGCACCTTATTTTGTTTGGGCCAATTTCTGGCATCCTGGGACGTAATTAAAATGTAATAAAATTAAAGAAATAAAAATAAAAAGGGAAAGATTGCCAGAGTGCATTGTCGCCAGGCACCATTAGGCAACACGGCATCAAGTGAAAAAAAATTTTGTTGGTACAGTTTGAAATGCCTAAGGATCTTATTAAAGAAAAATGTAAAAGGGAGGCATCAAAGGTTATTATTCGAGGTGTCACCGAGGTTATATGGCTAAGGATAGGTCAGTCATCCATCATTCCAAGCTAAGGTAAGATGTTTAGAGGGCCAAAGGTATAAAAAATTCATATTTTTGCATGAATGCATTGATACATGGCCTTTGGTTATCGATACAAGGCTTCCATGTCACTAAGAATCCAAATTTTCACATGTTGTATTGACACAAAAGTGTTGTGTATTGATACAGATGCTTCTGTATCAATACATAAACCCTTTTTATTGATACCAGGTTTCACAGTAGCTTAAAAAACCATTCTAACTAGTCAGTACAGATACAAAGAGTGTTGGTGTTGATACTAGCCTCTAAGTATTGATACCAGCTTCATTTTATCGATACCCAAAGCAAAAATTTGCTCCAAGTATCCACACAATTCACATTAATGGATCGATACCCGAAGCAAAAATTTGCTCCAAGTATCTATACAATTCACATTGTATCAATACCCAAAGCAAAAACTTGCTTCAAATATCTATACAATGCACATTGTGTCGATACCCTAAGGCTAAATTGCCTAGTTTGTTTCATTTTATACCCTTACACCGTGACATTAAAGCATAAATTAGACCATGTTTTAGCACCAAAGATTATCTAAATTCATATTAGGCCTCAGCATTAGACTTATGATTGGATATTAACAAATTTTTTATGTCCAAATAGCTATAGCAAAAAGGACATTTTTAGGACTTAATTCTATTTGTTAGAGGGCAATCTTGGACTTTCTCATTAATCAGTTGCCAAAAGGGCCTTGATCCATTATTTTTGTTGAGCCAGCCAATGGACTTAGCAAACAACTAAGCATAGTAACTTGTCCACATATGAGGTACATACACCAAAACCCCCAAATGCCACCCCCAAATGCCTTTACATTTTGCATATGGTATTCAATATTCACATGGTCATATAAAGCCAATATTTTTAGTTGAGCATAGAAAGAACATAATTAATTCAAACAATCTCTAAAAAACCCTTCTCAACCATCTTTTTTTCCAAAAAACCTTTTATTCTCGTAGTTCTTCAAAGCTAACATTAAAAATCTTTTGAAAACACTCTCTTTCACCATCTTTTTATCTAAAATTTCTCCTTCATTATTAGCACATCTCTTAAGCTCATTTTGACTAACCTTTTCTTGCTAATCAATAGCAAAGAAAGGGAAAAAAAAAAGCTCAAAGTCAATAAGTTTTTTGCTCAAAGGATAAAGTAAGGTCTAAAGCTACTTGATTTAACTTCCATCATTTCTTTATCTTGCTTTCTTCTTTCATCATTATTCTCATAATTTTAGAGAGCTATCCATATGAACATGACCTTATTCCTAAAACTCTCATGTATTTTGTGACTTTATTTGTTATAGACCTAAGATTTTTGGTGCTATATTGACCCTCTTTTCATGCTTTACCATGTTTATGTGCTTGGTTTGCCCTAAAAACATGTTTAATGTTGTTCTAAAATTTCTAGAAAACTTTTTCTTACTCAAACATGTTCATATCATCCTCCGTGGCATGGCTTTTAAGGTTGTTCATGAAGCTAGCACTTTTATGCATCTTATTAGTCTTTTTCTTTCATTGTCATCATTATTTACATGTCAAGCTACCATTTTACTTGTCTAAACATTTTGTTTATGTTCATTGCCATGAATGTTATATTTAGTTCATAATACATTTGTAAAGATACATGAAGCTAGCATTTCCATGCATCTTATTTGTCATTTCCTCGTATCTTTTCTATGTGAAAATGTCATTTTAGTTTGTTTAGACATGTTATCACGGCTCATTTTTGTGTCTGTCGTAGTTTGTCCATAACATTTTTGTCCAGATATTTGCTTGCTTGCTGTCAAAAACTTATTTTTCTAAAGCCCCCAAGTTAACCCCACACTAACTTCAATAAATGAGGATTAACATAGATTTAAGATTTTTTTCCATTATTCTTCCAATCTTAGGGAAAAATCAAGTTTTATGTATGGATTCCAGGGTTATTAAGGCCAATTATTCTATTTTCAAAAATAAAATGTTCTTTTTTATTGTCCAAAGTTGCTTATGCCATGATTTTTTACCTAGATTCCTTGTGTTTGTGACATGGTCATGGGTTTTCTCATCACCCTAAATTACTTTGGGGTTCTATAAATGAGCTCGTAAAGCCCATGTCACTCATTCATTTTTGCCTTGGACATTCAAATGTTTGTGTCTTGAGTTTGGCCTGAAAGAACTGAGAAAATCGAAAAACTCCCTTATTTTTTCTTGACATCATAATGTTCACGACTTGAAAAAAAAATCATTTTTGAATCTTATACCGATTTTCACAAAATTAATGGTATTTTTTATTAAGAGAGCATTAAATTACCTTTCTAATAATATCTTATTTGCCCTTGGATCATTCTGGATAAGGAGTTGTGATTTTTCAAACCAACACTATTTGGAACCCATGAAATCAGTAATTATTATTCTATTTAGGCCATTTCAGCCATTCAGATGATTTTTTTTGAATTTTTAAAATATTTTTATTAAAAAGCACGTAAAATCCCTTTTCCAAAAAGGTATCTTTTGTGATTTAATGATTGTGTATGAGTTAACAATGATTTTTGAAAGTTTATTGCACCTTTTCCCCTGCACATGTTGTCAGTGTCGCACTTAACCTAACTTAAAAAGTTATTTCCACTTGGAAGCAAATGTTCAAGGTTTTTTTAATATTTTTACATTAAACCTTATCAAGTCATCTTTCCAACGATACCTAAACCAGCCCTTAAAGCCTTTGAATTTGTGCATAATAAATCAGAAAGGGACATAGCGAGGTGTTTTTCCTTGTTTCAACATTAATCAAGGTTAGTTGATCTCTCTGAACCCCTACTCCAAGGTATTCAAATGCCTCCATGTGATCTTGATCAACACACTGAGTCAAAAAAATACGTCAACCTTCTCTTTGTCCTAAATCAAGGCATATACAATTTTTAAGCTTTATCATCCTTATTTTATCAATTTCATAATAAAAAATCACTATTTTGCCTAGAATTTGTCAAAAATGTCATTTTGTCAAGAAATCATTAAACCTTTATTAAGATAAATCCTTTGAGCTTGTCTCTAAAAAATCATTAAAGTTTTCATCTATGGGGATACTCCAACCCCACTTTTACAAACTTCATTCAAATTTAAAAACTTACCAAAGTTTAATCTACTGGGATACTCTAACCTTATTTTCTAAGAAGATACTCCAACCTTGCTTTTATAAATTTCATTCAAATTTCAAGTTTTCAACTATGAGGATACTCTAATCTCATCTTCCAAGGGGATACTCCAACTCCATCTTCTAAGGGATACTCTAACCCTATTTTTCAAAAAAAAGGTCAAATTTTGTCAGTTTAAACTTGTTATTCTCATTGTTTTCAAAATTATCAAGAAAAAATCAAATTTTTTCTCCTCAGATTTTTTTCGAACATTTGAATATTCGAACCCAATTTTCATGCCTCAATCAGTCAATAAATCCTAATGTGTCTCTAAAATTGTCACCTCGATTATTTTAAGATAATCAATAACAATTATAAGATACGTTCCGATCATCCCTTACTTTTCTTTTTTGTTATTTTGTATGATTTATTTTATGTGATATTTTCTCATCTATCATCTTATTAACACGTTTCCTTTGTGATGGTTATTTAGCATCAATGTTTTCAAAATCATCTTTAAAAAATTATAAGGTAATGTTTTGTGTCAGTATCTCTCTAATACTTGACATGAAATATCTTATTTTGAAAAATTAAATTTGGAAAGTACTTTAATAAAAGATCCCTATGTTCCCCACCTCTTTAGAATGCATACGTGATTTAAATTTTTTTGATCCTTGATTTATTTTATTCAAATTTATGCACAAGAAGGGGACTATACTTAAATAATGATGTGTCAAAACCTAGGGAACCAAACTTGAGTTAAAACTTGGCTAGAAAGGTATTGATTTTGAGCACCATAATGAGGTTTACTCTTTCTTATGCATAACCAACTCCCGAACCCAAACGTTGAATCTATGAACTACGTAGACCATGGAATTAATGTTTCAATTTTCTTAACTTCGAATATCATATTTAATAAGAATTCAATCACATGTAACCTAAATGATTGGTGGCGATTCCAAATGTTGGCCAATTCGTGATGGCTACCCTAAACTAGTTGAATGAACGATTTGTTCAACGGTCCCCTTTTATGGTCAAGAGCCAAGAATCTATAGTTTCTCGCTCCCATCATGTCAAAAAAAGGAAAGAGTCCCAATCGAAAGGACTTTTTTCATCAAAAAATACTTTTAAGTTATGCATGCTTTCTTTATGGAAGGCATATTGCCAACAGCTTGGCAAATCCACTGGGGACAAATTTAGAGAGTTAGGCCTACGACTAGTCATGCCTTTCTTAGTTCTCAATTTCTTCATTTTTTGTCATTATTTAACTATAATCACTTCCATTTTTCTTTATCAATCTTTTATTTGTCATGATTTTTGTCATGAGATCATTCGAGATTGCCTTATTTTTAAATAAATATCAATTTAATAAATATGGTAACACGGGCATAAACAAAAGTTTTGATTTTTCCTCGATACGTATTGTGCACTTACATTTGTATTAAAATCCTACCAAACTCTATGGTGAGGTTATGGTCCTAATTATTAGGAAGAAGTGAGCTATCTGCTTTAGTGAGTACCCCTCCGCATAAACATAGCAATAACTTTTGGAGTGTAAATTACCTATGTCTCTCATGAGTAACACTTTATATTTGCCAATCCTATGATCAAACTCATTTTACCAAGCCTATGATAGGTCTAGGATTAGGATGCCTTGGTTGTCCTTACTGAATGAAAGAGAGATTCTAATACCGATTTGATGTCAACTCAAACTAATATAATGAACCTTACGAGCTAAACCATGTCAAACCATGCTAAAATGCTACTATAATGACCTGAAGAATAAGGACACTTAAGAAAACATTTCTAACCTTTACTCTTGCATGCCATAGTTATGTAGGCAATAGTGAACGAAAATGGTCGCCCATGTGTGTCATGTTAGAGTTAGGGTACAATGTTATGCTATACGATTGACAGTTACTTTTGTCAATAAGTGAGTGATAGGAAATGAATGTTGTCACTTACAAAGCACCATATCACCTCAAAGAAATTCATATTTAACAAAAAAAAGGCCATAATGCTACCAGTGAAAGGTTGATGCGTTCCTACTTCAGGAGGTGATGAATGAACATCACTTTTTAGTCCGTTAGTTTTATCCCAAAGAGGCTTCGTACCATCTTGATCAAGGCAAAACTTTACATGAACAAGCCATATGCTATCTGATCGATGGCTTAACATATGTTAAATACTAAATGATGGCATATGTACGTTGCAGTGTGGGTGGTCAACTTATCTCTAGAGGTATCCTATCACCTCGATAAAGGTAATTTTTGTCCAAACATGTCATTATGCTATCTGTGGATATTTACCTTATCATGATACTTATAATAGTCATGTCTACCCTTAGGCATCACAATGCCTATTATTAGGGCATTTTTTGTGAGTTATTTTTGTTCTTCTATTCTTTGTTCTCATATGTATTATTTTGTATTGTCACTAACCTATTTTTCTGATGTTTCTTGATTGCTACATGCATTATGCATCATAATCACCATTATGGGACAACTGGTTATTCGTTTAGTGTCCAACAAGGGGTGTTTTTCATGGAGTAACAGTTCGTTCCTATCCTCAAGTCTTTTGAAGAAGTTAGAGCATGGTTAGAGGGTCGACAATATAAAGATAGGGATATACTTAAACCTAGCTATATCTCAGAGACACATAAGAAAGTCGATATAAGGTACCATCAAAATGACTAATGTTTTGAATCATATATGGTCTAGTTAGGACAATAATGAGAATGAGTCATTCATAAAAAGATGCACGGATATAGCTCTATTACTTTAAGTCTAGTTGGACTTTGGCTTGTTGCTAGCAGCATCATAGTTTTGGAATCAACATACCAATGCTTCACCTTTAACAAGGAAGATTTTACTCCCACTGTCAACAAATACACTACATTGCTTAGCATTGAGAGGGTCAAGTTTGACAAGATATCTTATAAAGTGCTATAGCCTTTGACTTTGAAAAAGAGACTAGCGTAAATCCTCAAAGCAATGGAGTCTTGGATTGATAGTCATATAAAGATAAAAGGGAATTGTGAATTCATTTCTTGGGCTAATCTAAAGGAAGCAATGTTGAATATCACTAATCCAAAGAAAGTTTAGGAATAATGAATGCATTTCTTGGTCATATTTTTAAAGACCTTGAGGTATGTGGAGGCGGTAGCAACAAATATCTTCTCTCACTTATATTGTAACAAATTGGTTCTCCAATCTTGGGGATATATCAAACACAAATATTTGGAATCATGGCCTCATTAGGCAAAATAAATTTTGTTTTAATCCAAAATAAAAATGTTTTCAAATATTTCATTTAAGCCTTGTTTTGAGTTTATCGTTACTATCGGTGTGGATAGTTGATGGATCGGTAACCTATTCTACAAGAGTTGGATTAGTACATTACTTCACTAATATGGACCTTAGTGATTGGACATTCACATGTCCAATGCCTTAGCATGTGGCTGTAAAAGCCTTAACCCAAAAAAATCCTTATTATGATACTGCCAGCACAGTGATCCCTATTTGAAAAATTATTTTTAGACTTAAAATGATTCTTCTACAATTTTCTAGAATTTTTAATGAAAAGGACAACAATTACTTTATGAATATACTCATTTACCCTTAAATCATTTCAGATATAGAAGTTATGATTTTTTGAACCTTCGCTTTTTAGAACCCCTGGAATTAGCAATTCATATTTTGTTTGGGTGATTTTGACCATTAAGCGATCTTTCTAGATTTTTTAACATTTTCCTTAAAAGTTTGCAAAATTCCCTTTCTGGAAAGGTATCATTTGCGATTTAATGATTCCATACAAGTCTAAGATAATTTTTCAAAGTTCACAATTCATTTTTTCAAGCACTTGCTGTCAATACTAACTTAGACCCAGTTTCAAAAATTATTTTTTCCTAAAAATCAATTTTCTAGGATTTTTGAAATATTTTTATAGTAATAATCATTGATTACCTTCCCAACAATATCTCGTTTGCTACTAGAAACCATCAGACCAAACTAAAACAAATATAGGTAAGTGGACAGCGTGATTCTGTCTCTTATTTTTGCTGAGCTTGAGAAAGTTTACTTGGATTTTTCAAACCATCTTTTCTAGTCATTCGAATACTCAAAGTATGTTCAATAGTTTCCCTATGGTGTCATGAGTCATGATATAGGTCCTTTTAGGCTCAGATCAAAACCCAATATGTTTTTAAAATTAATTTCCATTCTTTAAAAAAAAAATCAACTTTTCATTCTAAAATTTTGTTTCTTAAAAATGTAAATAAAAAATTTTATTTTCAAAAATCACTCAAAACCTCTTTTTAAGGGGATACTCTAACCTTATTTTTTGAAGGAGATAGCCTAGCCCTATTTTCTCTGAGGGGATACTCTGACCCTGCTTCTCAAAAAATATATAAAAATCTAATTTTTCTCTTTCGTAGACATCTTCGAACCTTTTATCAACCTTTTTATGCCTAAGATGGCTACCAAATCCAAATATGTCTCAAAATTGTCAATTCGGTTATTCTTCAATAATCAAGGTTAATTACAAGATACAACCTAACCATTCCTATTTTTTTGGTTACTGTGTATTCATCTTTAATGTAATTTTTATTATATTTCTTTATGTCTTGCTAACTTATTTCTCTTCTTGATGATGATTGGCATTCATGCTTTCAAAAAAAAAATCAAATTTCATTAAACTTGAGGTAATGTTCTACATCATGATACTCTAGTGCTTGACATAGAGCATTATCTTCTAAATCAATCCATATCTCATTTCAACAAATCTTCTATGTTTTACCTCCCTCTTGGGTTGCATAGAGACATTAATTAAACTTTATAATAAAAACCTAGATTTAATATTTAAAAGGTTGCATTCATAATAAAATGGATTGCATATAAATAATGATCGTAAGAAAAACCAAGAAAAATCGAGACTTTGATAATTTATGGCTAGATCATTCCAATTTTAATCATCGTGGGGATGCTACTCTTTCCTCACGCATAACCAATTCGTGGATCCTTTTAAAAGGAACTTTGGTATATGCAGTCTGTAAAATCAGTGATTCAAATTTCATAACTCAAAATCACTAATTTTAATAGCTATCCGATCATATCTAGCCTGAATTGATCGATGGCGACTTTAAGTCATGGTCATTTTGTAAAAACCATCCAAGGCTAGGCGGATAAGTGATTGGTTTAATAGTTTTCCCCTTGACTTTCACTCTACCATGCCTCATTCAAATCCTAATCAAGGGATAATCTAAAGGCAAGCCCCTTTTCCCTTTCATTTTTAAGTCATAGTGCAGCACTCAGTGGAGGCATCGTGACATCTTGGCAACCCATTGGCAACTCGACTAGGGATTTTGATTTAGAGAGCCAAGCCTAAAACTAGCTAAATTTTATTGAAGTCTTGGTTTCCCTTGATTTTAGTCATTATTATTTGTAATCCTCTTTCTTCATTTTCTTTTAGTGTAACATTTATTTGCCATCACTCTCTATGTTTTTATGTCTCTCGTGATTGCTAGGGTTCCATCCGATTTGAAAAATGAATATGATAATTTTGCTATAATGGTAATAAAGAGTGAATAAAAAATGTTTGATTGTTTCCCCGATGCACAGCGGCATGCATATCTTCTAAGGTGCAAAGTTCCTATGCTCTTATGGTATTCTTTTCATCCGTATGGGTATACCAAAATACATCGACCCGAATCGAACCTATTCTACCAAGCCTGCGATGGGCTTAAGATTAGGATCCTTAACTGTCCCCACTAGATAGAGAAGCAATTTGGGAACCTTTTAGAGTCAACTTAACCCCATATGGTCAACCATAAGAGCCAAACCATGTTAGGTCATACCAAGGTGCTGCTAGATCGACCTGAAAAATAAATCACTCGGGGAAACATTTTTTACCTATTACTCATTTTTTAGCATTTTTTTGTTGCATAGATGAGGATGAACGAACATCATCACCGATGCCTACTCCCTTGCCTTGAATTATGTCATCTATTATAAAAATACTATAAGGGCATGTCATTATGCTATCCGATTGATAGCTGATGCCTTTTTTTTTTCATAAGAGATAACATTTGAATATTGCCACTTAACATCTCTTTTAAAGTCGATATCGCTTGTCAAGGAGTCAAACCTACTTGAGTAAGTAGTTATGCTGCCTAATCAATGGCTTATAGCCCATTAATCATTAGATGATGATAAATGAATACCTAATGTCCTTATAGGAATCATGTTGTCTCGTTATAAGCAAACACTTGAAAATTCATCATACAATCTAATGGATGGCTTGACATTAGCTTGTAATTATGATGACAAGCGAATCATCATTGTCTTAAGCATTGATCTTTATCCCAATAGGACACTTATATCCCAGACATGCTAGTATGTTGTTTGCATAAGTCTAGGTTAATGGGTAAAATGTTTATACCCATATTTTCTTTCCATGCTCGCCCCTAAGCATCATGATTCCACTGGGCAGTTTTATTTTGTAAGCTATTTCTTGTCTTTAATATGTTATGAACTCAATGTTTCTTTTGTTGTTGTCTTTACTGCATGCATCTTATCATTTCATATCATTTCGAGATAGTTGGTTCCAAGGGCAATATACATAAATCAGTATCTTACCATGGCACAAGCATTAGCTGAGGTTTTAGAAGATTTTGAGACAGTCAAGACTGAGTTTGAAAGGGAACAAAGAGAGAGTAGGGATAGTCTTCGGTCTAGATATATCTCAAAGATCCTAGAACACATTGAAATTATTTGCAAGCAGTTCAATCTCTACTAGTTTAGAGATGTATGGAATGGTTGGGATGAGACTAATAAGGTAATCTTTGTAGAAGACTATAGTGATACTACTTTGTTGATTCAAGTAAAAGTTGACTACAAGTTATTATCCGTTGAGATATAATTATGGAATCTCCTATACTGGTGCTTTACTTTCAACGAGCAGGATCTAGCCCCTACCATAGAAAAGTATGCAGCCATGCTTAATATCAAATGGGCCCAATTCAACAAAATTTACTCTAAGTTAGCAAAACCTATACTCCTCAAGAATAAGTTGGCCAATATGCTCGAAGTTGGAGAACACTAGGCAAACTCACATCTAGTTAAATTAAGGAATAATGAATGTATCGCATGGGATAGTTTAAAATCTGTTATAAGTAATTAATTAAATAATAGGAAGATTTCGGATGTTTTTGCATTGGCAATCTATGTTCTAATTATTTTTTTAAGGGCTTTAGGACACATAGAGGTTGCCATGGCAGATAATTATTCAAAATTAAGTTGCAATATCAATTCTACTCCTGCCATCTTAGCGAAGACTATCCGATCCTTAAATTTTGGGAGAAAAAGAGGTAAAGCATGCTTTATTAGATACTCATAAATGTTGTATGTATGGTTTTTTAGTCATTTTAGGGTACAAGATCGCTACAGCTGTATATGTCAAATTTTAGTCGTCTTACCAAGTTCTTGGAAAAAAAGTGACCATAAAATACCACAAAAAATCAATGGATTGCAAGGTTTTTAGATTTGAATGCTAATAAAGTAACTTGGATAGTTCCATAGATCATTTCAGGCCTAGTTCTATATAAATGCAAACCATTTCATTAGATGCCTCTTACTGGATTATAGGGAAGCATTGGTTACACTTTGCTCATGGCTTTATGACAATTTGATTGCTTATAGTTTATCCTCATCACTAGTGAGCTTTATATGCTATGGAAGGGATGGTTACACAAGCAAGTGTAAAATATCTTTGATGCATGGCAAAATACTTGCTGAATCATATTAAAAGAAAGAAAATAGTGACTCTAACCTATAAAGATTAGATGGTTATTTGAGTTAATGACACCACACTATTGCCTAATAGGGGAATCCTTCATGTTCTGACAAACAACCCTTCATCTAAGATTAAGATCTTGAGACATGAGTTTGCACAAGAAAAAGCTGCTTTCACTAAAGGAATTCATCAGTTGTAAGAAAAGAAGAGTCAAGAGGAACATCAGTGTCAAGTCTGAGTAGGGTGGATACACAACCTTGTCAAGGCATAAATGCCATCAATGAAGATCTTCAAGACTTAAAGAAAGATTAGATGGCACTTTAAAAGGCAAAGAAATACTAAGGAACTAGAAAATCCCCAGCCACATGGAAAGCTAGCTTGTCTCTCTTGCCAATACCTTAGAGGCTTGGAAAGCTCA